>OY812998.1:86588179-86850679 GCA_963681545.1 Germaria angustata
TAATATAATATAATATAATATAATATAATATAATATAATATAATATAATATAATATAATATAATATAATATAATATAATATAATATAATATAATATAATATAATATAATATAATATAATATAATATAATATAATATAATATAATATAATATAATATAATATAATATAATATAATATAATATAATATAATATAATATAATATAATATAATATAATATAATATAATATAATATAATATAATATAATATAATATAATATAATATAATATAATATAATATAATATAATATAATATAATATAATATAATATAATATAATATAATACAATATAATATAATATAATATAATATAATATAATATAATATAATATAATATAATATAATATAATATAATATAATGTAATATAATATAATATAATATAATATAATATAATATAATATAATATAATATAATATAATATAATATAATATAATATAATATAATATAATATAATATAATATAATATAATATAATATAATATAATATAATATAATATAATATAATATAATATAATATAACATAATATAATATAATATAATATAATATAATATAATATAATATAATATAATATTTTTTTTTTTTTTTTTTGGCGGAAAGGAAGGAAAAATGCATTACTGCATGCACGGAGTCGTCACTGACCGTGTTATGTCGGGCTCTCCAGGAAAAAACTGGTATACCGACTAAAAAACCTCCTTATTTCCTCTTCTTGGAAAGTGATTCCACCCCGGGACCGCTGTGAAGCATTACTTCAGGGTGGTTTCCTCTTGGCTGAGATTTCAGCCCTCATCTCGAATTTGGCCTGCGTCCAGGTCCCCGCCTTGCTAGTTCGTGTCTAATCAGCTGCTTCTAGGTCAGGTTTCTTCTCCATGAGAATGCGTTTGCAGTACTTAGCTACTGCTTGCCAGCAAGTCCTATTTTGTGTCATACGGTACACAATGGATTCAACACTCATTTCTCCTATTTGGTTCTCAAGTTCCTGGCGTTTGTCGGCCCATTTATGACACTTAAAAAATGTGTGTTCAGCGTCATCGATCATATCTCCTTCTTCATATAAGCAGTACGGCGTGCTGCACTTGCCGATATTGTGCAGATATTTCCTGAAGTACCCGTGGCCGGTCATCATTTGAGTCAGGTAGTAGTTTACCTCTCCGTCTCTCCTTTCTAGCCAGTTATTTATGCTTGGAATAAGTCTCTTCGTCCATCTGGCCGTATCTTCCTCGTTCCATCTTACCTGCCATCTTTGAAGGGTCTCTTGTCTTAAAATCTCCTTGTCCCTTTCTTCGAGGCCGTCTGTCTGTTTCTTTATCCATAGCTTCTCCCTTTCTCGTATTTGCAAGTCTATTGGGATCGTTCCAGCTATAACAAGAATCGCTGCTGTTGAGACAGTTCGGTAAGCGGAAGCAATCCTTATAGCAGATGTTCTCTGTACAGACAGTAGGGCCTTCGTTCGTTTTCCATTTAGTTCCCTGCCCCAGATTTCACTACCGTAGAGAAGAATGCTATTGCTTGTCTCCATTAGCAGCTTCCTCTTATTTTGTCGCGGGCCTCCTATATTTGCCATTAAGCGGCCTAGCTGCGTCGT
Organism: Germaria angustata; assembly: GCA_963681545.1. Lineage (NCBI taxonomy): Eukaryota > Metazoa > Arthropoda > Insecta > Diptera > Tachinidae > Germaria > Germaria angustata. The sequence continues at coordinate 86,589,797 of OY812998.1, forward strand.
AACCTTTGCCGCTTTGCTTGCTGCATGTTGAACTTGATTTGAAAATGTCATCTTAGGGTCAAGTCGGATGCCGAGGTAGTTTACGCATCTCTTTGTTCGTATCGGTACGTCCCCGATGTTGATGTCTATTTCGAGAGGTATGTTCTTTCTGGTTAAAAGAACTAGTTCCGTCTTCTGGATCGCCAGCTGCAGGTTATGTGCATCAAGCCATGCTTTCGTCCTAATCATGACCTGCTTGAGTTTACGTGTTGCCTCCTCTGTATCTCTGGCCTTTATTACAGCCGCTATGTCGTCGGCGTAGCCAACTAGAAAGGTGTCCTGCGGCATTTCAATCTTCAGTATATCGTCATAACTAATGTTCCACAGGTCTGGGCCCAAGATTGATCCTTGCGCGGCCCCGGATGTAAGTGGGATTTTTCTCTGTCCATCCTTCGTATTATATATAAGCTCTCTGTCTTTGAAGTAGCTTCTTATCACTCGCGAGAGATATGTCGGTATACGGAAGCAAGTCTCTAAAGCTTGGATAACGTCGGGCCACCTTAGGCTATTAAAAGCGTTTTTCACATCCAGTGTTGCCAGAAGAACGACTTGTCTGCTGTAATGATTTTTCTGCTGGGCGGCGTTAAAAGCATCGACGACATCTTTTAATGCTCCGATGGTAGATCTTCCTGGTCTGAAGCCATGTTGCCTTTCTGAGAGTCCTCCTCCGGTAGATATGGCGTTCAGTAGCCTAGGTTTTAGAAGTCTTTCGAAAAGTTTGCCTGCTGTATCGAGCATACATAGTGGTCGGTATGCTGATGGCGAGTTCGGGTCACCCTTCCCCTTGCTGATAAGCACCAGTTGCTGTAGCTTCCAAGCTTTTGGGAAAAGACCTTCTATGAGGCACTTGTTGTACATATCTAGAAGTATTTGTGGCCGCTTTTCAGCTATGTACTTGATCACCTCCGCCGGTATACCGTCTGGTCCAGGCGCCTTCTTAGGTTTTAGTTTTCCAGCAGCTGTTTCCAGTTCTTGCGCGGTGAACAACGGGATGTCTATCATCTCTGCAGTATAACTTCTATCAACCGGAATCTCATTTGTCGGGAAAAGGGACATTACAATGTTTTCCATCTCTTCTGCGTTCATCAGGGGTGTCGGCGTTCTGATCCCCATCTTCTCCTTGACTATTTTGTAACCCGTACCCCATGGATTTGTGTTTATATCTTCCCGCAGTTGTTCCCATAGCCTTCTTTTGCTTTCGAAAATTTCCCTTTGCAGTTTCCTTTTCGCAAGTTTGTATGCGTTTTTTTCACTTACGGCCTCGCCTCTCCGTTTAGCTCTGGTGTACTTCCTTCTGTATCTGCAGCAGTCGCTTCTCGCTCTTGCAATCTCCTCGTTCCACCAGTAAACTTCTTTTCTCCCTCGGTTGTTTCGTCCAATCCTGGGCATCGCTTTGTCACATCCTTCCTTAATTATTTGCATGACTTTCTCCACGGTCGTGGAGGCGTTTGTAATACCTGGTATCCTTTCGATTTTGTCATCGATTTCTGTCATTAGTACTGCTGTGTCCAGTTTTTTGCTATTCCATCTCTGTGTGGTTGTGATCTGTCGCCCTGCGTTTGCGCTGTTAACGTTTCCAGTTAGAGCTGAATACGAAATGTATTGGTGATCGCTGCCTGTGTAGGTTTCGAGGACCTTCCAGTCTGTTATTCTGTGTGCGATTTTTTCTGTAACCAGTGTGATGTCTGGTATTGTGCCCCTGCAGCCAGGCCGTCTAAATGTGGGTACATCTCCTACGTTCGCTGCCAGAATTCCCAGTTTGGCCATCATTTGAATAACACCTCTTCCTCTGGAGTTTGTTGTTTCCATGCCCCATTCAGCTGCTCTGGCATTGAAATCGCCTGCCACTATGAGATTTCCTCCGATCTCTCGGCCAAAGTGCTCGATATCATCCAGTTTTTTCAGGAAATCTTCTATGTGGTCACTGGGCGTTAGGTAGCAGCTAATGACTGTTACGTCTTCAAATTGAGTCCATGTGAAGCAGCTTCCCTTTCCGTACTTCTTTGGTGTAAGTTTTCCCAGTTGTGGTATCCATATTGCTGATGTTTTAGCGTCGTCTTCGATCCATAGACCGGTTTGCTTCATGCTGTGCTGTTCGCTGATAACTGCTATGTCCGCTCCTTGTTCCATCATCACCTGTGGCAGGAGTGCATCTGCCACTTTTCCCCTGTGCATGTTTGCTTGTAGGATCTTCACTGTGCCCTTTTGTTTGCTGAGCAGCCTCTCGATCCCGGTAGGTGGTCCAAAAGGGTTCTACCTTCTGCCAAGCATATACAGCATTTCGCAGGGTTATTGCACTGCTTCAAAAAGTGGCCACTTTCGCCACATTTTATACATAACCCCGCCCCTTTTCTGTCGGGCCCGATGCAATTCCACTGAGTGTGCCCAACTCCGAAGCATTTAAAGCAACGTTTCAGCTCTTCTCTGTACTTGATTCTGCAGTTCGTCCATCCGATTTTTATACGCTCTGTCTTTAATAAGCTGTTTGCTCCAGACGTGGGAAGCGAGACAAAAGCTCTTCTTTGGTCACGGAGGTTAGGGTTTGTGATGCGTACCGAAACGTCTTCTTCTGCTGTGTCGGTTGCCTTTGTTATGGCAGTAACAACTTCTTCTATTGTAGAGAAACCATCTATATCTCCTATTTCTATTGTGACTTTAGGCTTTAGGTCTCTGACGTCCGCCGCTTCCTTCAGTGTGTTCCTTATGGCATCGCAAAATTGCCCGGTATTTCCCCCTTTAGCTACCTCGAGGAGGATCGAACCTGTTTTCGTCTTTCGGACTGATCGTACCGCGATATTAGCTTCATCTGGCTTTACATTTTCTCTTAGATTTTTCAGAACCTCAGCGTAACTGTGACCTTCGTTTGGTCTGACGATCACCGCTTCGGATTTCTCCCTTGGTAGTTTGAAACGTGTTTTCTTCTTTGGAGGATTTCTCGCTTTCTTCGGAGTGTTTTTCAGGGTGTTTGACGCTCCTGTTTTGTCGTTTCCTATTCGCGAGGCATCTGCGTTTTTTACGGTCTCGTGTGTGTTTTCTTTCTGTTTTTTGCCTGGCCTTGCTGTTTCAGCAGGGCTTGAAGCACTTCTTTTGTTTTGAGGTGTGTAGTTGCTATCCGTAGTTGATGACGCTCGGGTACTTTCCTCTATTTTTCTGCTTTTCTCCTTTTCTGATTCCGCTTTCTTCCAGTTTTTTCGATAGTCGCCAAGAACATCAAAAAGCTCTTCCAACTCCGACACCCCGTTTTGTACATCCATGTTAATGTTCTTTTGTCTGGAAATAGCGCATCTTATTTTTTTGAGGACGCTAAGGCACCGCTGAATTGTTTCCTCTTCCGAATTCCTCATCTTTGAAATAAATTCCTGTCTTGGGGAAGTCCGTGCAGTGTTTCCAATTCTGGTTTCGGGTGTTGTTACTTTCGGCACCTCATGTGTAGTAAGAGGTGTTTGAACATTCCGGTCTTTTTTACTCGCCAAGTTCGGAGTGCCCTCTGTCGTACTTTTTCCCATTTCTTGATGTCCCGGCCTTGGTGGGGATCTCGTCACCTTTCCGCTCGGGCGAAACGGATTTATATCGCCGTTGTTTTTTTTTATTGTGTTCATGTTTTTCTTCTGGGTCCCCGCTTGAAGCCGTTATCTTTGTTCGAAGGTGCAGTTGCCCGTTTCATTGACCCCGAGGGTGCCTTTGCAAGCAGTGAGGTCCTCGCGAGGGTTGACGCAGATCCTTATGAGATGTTGCGTACAGAGCCAGGTCAGGCACTAATTAGGAGTCATCTCAACTAAACCTGCACAGCCCTACTCGGCTACGAACATTGAGCGTTCTACAAGCCCTGCCAGGGTTTTAACGGGACGGTGGTAGCCCCCGCATTGGCCCATGAGCCATTTCAGCGCGATATCACTCGTGCTTACTGAGGTCACAGAATACGGTAGCTCCCAGCCCATGTTCGTCTAAATCCTAATCAGTATATCCATCGTTATTCAGTGATATTGCCGGTCCATCGTCGTGCTAGATTTTGATCACCCCCGGGTATTTTATTTCCCCGGTACCCTTCATGCCTTTCAAAAGCAGAAAGACATGACGAGCGTCCCCAATTCGCCGAATGGGAGGGTCCCGATGGAGGACCTAGCAAACCCCGCACGGGATATAATATAATATAATATAATATAATATAATATAATATAATATAATATAATATAATATAATATAATATATAATATAATATAATATAATATAATATAATATAATATAATATAATATAATATAATATAATATAATATAATATAATATAATATAATATAATATAATATAATATAATATAATATAATATAATATAATATAATATAATATAATATAATATAATATAATATAATATAATATAATATAATATAATATAATATAATATAATATAATATAATATAATATAATATAATATAATATAATATAATATAATATAATATAATATAATATAATATAATATAATATAATATAATATAATATAATATAATATAATATAATATAATATAATATAATATAATATAATATAATATAATATAATATAATATAATATAATATAATATAATATAATATAATATAATATAATATAATATAATATAATATAATATAATATAATATAATATAATATAATATAATATAATATAATATAATATAATATAATATAATATAATATAATATAATATAATATAATATAATATAATATAATATAATATAATATAATATAATATAATATAATATAATATAATATAATATAATATAATATAATATAATATAATATAATATAATATAATATAATATAATATAATATAATATAATATAATATAATATAATATAATATAATATAATATAATATAATATAATATAATATAATATAATATAATATAATATAATATAATATAATATAATATAATATAATATAATATAATATAATATAATATAATATAATATAATATAATATAATATAATATAATATAATATAATATAATATAATATAATATAATATAATATAATATAATATAATATAATATAATATAATATAATATAATATAATATAATATAATATAATATAATATAATATAATATAATATAATATAATATAATATAATATAATATAATATAATATAATATAATATAATATAATATAATATAATATAATATAATATAATATAATATAATATAATATAATATAATATAATATAATATAATATAATATAATATAATATAATATAATATAATATAATATAATATAATATAATATAATATAATATAATATAATATAATATAATATAATATAATATAATATAATATAATATAATATAATATAATATAATATAATATAATATAATATAATATAATATAATATAATATAATATAATATAATATAATATAATATAATATAATATAATATAATATAATATAATATAATATAATATAATATATTAGAATAGAATAGAATATAATATAATATAATATAATATAATATAATATAATATAATATAATATAATATAATATAATATAATATAATATAATATAATATAATATAATATAATATAATATAATATAATATAATATAATATAATATAATATAATATAATATAATATAATATAATATAATATAATATAATATAATATAATATAATATAATATAATATAATATAATATAATATAATATAATATAATATAATATAATATAATATAATATAATATAATATAATATAATATAATATAATATAATATAATATAATATAATATAATATAATATAATATAATATAATATAATATAATATAATATAATATAATATAATATAATATAATATAATATAATATAATATAATATAATATAATATAATATAATATAATATAATATAATATAATATAATATAATATAATATAATATAATATAATATAATATAATATAATATAATATAATATAATATAATATAATATAATATAATATAATATAATATAATATAATATAATATAATATAATATAATATAATATAATATAATATAATATAATATAATATAATATAATATAATATAATACAATATAATATAATATAATATAATATAATATAATATAATATAATATAATATAATATAATATAATATAATATAATATAATATAATATAATATAATATAATATAATATAATATAATATAATATAATATAATATAATATAATATAATATAATATAATATAATATAATATAATATAATATAATATAATATAATATAATATAATATAATATAATATAATATAATATAATATAATATAATATAATATAATATAATATAATATAATATAATATAATATAATATAATATAATATAATATAATATAATATAATATAATATAATATAATATAATATAATATAATATAATATAATATAATATAATATAATATAATATAATATAATATAATATAATATAATATAATATAATATAATATAATATAATATAATATAATATAATATAATATAATATAATATAATATAATATAATATAATATAATATAATATAATATAATATAATATAATATAATATAATATAATATAATATAATATAATATAATATAATATAATATAATATAATATAATATAATATAATATAATATAATATAATATAATATAATATAATATAATATAATATAATATAATATAATATAATATAATATAATATAATATAATATAATATAATATAATATAATATAATATAATATAATATATTAGAATAGAATAGAATATAATATAATATAATATAATATAATATAATATAATATAATATAATATAATATAATATAATATAATATAATATAATATAATATAATATAATATAATATAATATAATATAATATAATATAATATAATATAATATAATATAATATAATATAATATAATATAATATAATATAATATAATATAATATAATATAATATAATATAATATAATATAATATAATATAATATAATATAATATAATATAATATAATATAATATAATATAATATAATATAATATAATATAATATAATATAATATAATATAATATAATATAATATAATATAATATAATATAATATAATATAATATAATATAATATAATATAATATAATATAATATAATATAATATAATATAATATAATATAATATAATATAATATAATATAATATAATATAATATAATATAATATAATATAATATAATATAATATAATATAATATAATATAATATAATATAATATAATATAATATAATATAATATAATATAATATAATATAATATAATATAATATAATATAATATAATATAATATAATATAATATAATATAATATAATATAATATAATATAATATAATATAATATAATATAATATAATATAATATAATATAATATAATATAATATAATATAATATAATATAATATAATATAATATAATATAATATAATATAATATAATATAATATAATATAATATAATATAATATAATATAATATAATATAATATAATATAATATAATATAATATAATATAATATAATATAATATAATATAATATAATATAATATAATATAATATAATATAATATAATATAATATAATATAATATAATATAATATAATATAATATAATATAATATAATATAATATAATATAATATAATATAATATAATATAATATAATATAATATAATATAATATAATATAATATAATATAATATAATATAATATAATATAATATAATATAATATAATATAATATAATATAATATAATATAATATAATATAATATAATATAATATAATATAATATAATATAATATAATATAATATAATATAATATAATATAATATAATATAATATAATATAATATAATATAATATAATATAATATAATATAATATAATATAATATAATATAATATAATATAATATAATATAATATAATATAATATAATATAATATAATATAATATAATATAATATAATATAATATAATATAATATAATATAATATAATATAATATAATATAATATAATATAATATAATATAATATAATATAATATAATATAATATAATATAATATAATATAATATAATATAATATAATATAATATAATATAATATAATATAATATAATATAATATAATATAATATAATATAATATAATATAATATAATATAATATAATATAATATAATATAATATAATATAATATAATATAATATAATATAATATAATATAATATAATATAATATAATATAATATAATATAATATAATATAATATAATATAATATAATATAATATAATATAATATAATATAATATAATATAATATAATATAATATAATATAATATAATATAATATAATATAATATAATATAATATAATATAATATAATATAATATAATATAATATAATATAATATAATATAATATAATATAATATAATATAATATAATATAATATAATATAATATAATATAATATAATATAATATAATATAATATAATATAATATAATATAATATAATATAATATAATATAATATAATATAATATAATATAATATAATATAATATAATATAATATAATATAATATAATATAATATAATATAATATAATATAATATAATATAATATAATATAATATAATATAATATAATATAATATAATATAATATAATATAATATAATATAATATAATATAATATAATATAATATAATATAATATAATATAATATAATATAATATAATATAATATAATATAATATAATATAATATAATATAATATAATATAATATGGGTCGAAGGCCTTATCGCGCTAGTACCCTATACTTTTTTTAGTTACATTAATTGTATTGTGTAATTAGATCATAAATAAATAAATAAATAATATAATATAATATAATATAATATAATATAATATAATATAATATAATATAATATAATATAATATAATATAATATAATATAATATAATATAATATAATATAATATAATATAATATAATATAATATAATATAATATAATATAATATAATATAATATAATATAATATAATATAATATAATATAATATAATATAATATAATATAATATAATATAATATAATATAATATAATATAATATAATATAATATAATATAATATAATATAATATAATATAATATAATATAATATAATATAATATTTTTTTTTTTTTTTTTTTTTTTAAGGAGGTAAAAATGCATTACTGCATTCACAGTGGGTTGTTCCCATCTGTGATATGTCGGGCTCCCCTTATAGGTATACCGACTAAAAAACCTCCTTTCTCCGGGAAATAATCCCCACTCCGGGACCGCGTCAGCATTACTTCGAAGTGGATTCCCAATGGCTGACTATCAGCCACCCTGCTTAATGTAGCCTACTTTTAAGTTGTCGTCTACATAGACGCATTTTTCAGTCATCCTGCAGCGTCTAACAAAGGTTTCTTCGACCTTAATATTGTTTCGCAGTACTTCACAACTGCTCGCCATTTGGTCGCATCAGATATCATATTGTCCACAATGTTTTCCACCATGAGTGGTCCTGTAACGGCTTCCAACTCTTCACGGTGTACTGTCCATCGCGAACACTTGAAAAAAGTGTGCTCAGCATCATCCTCAATATCTTCGTTTTCGTACAAGCAAAACGGATTGTCGCATTTCTTCATTTTGTGGAGATATTTTCGGAAGTATCCATGACCTGACAACATCTGAGTCAAGTAGTAGTTTACATCCCCGAAACGTCTATTCACCCACTTCTCTATATTTGGAATGAGTCTTGCGGTCCACCTGCCTTTCGTGCTAGTGTCCCACCTGTCCTGCCAACTCTGCATGATCTCCTGCTGTGTGTTGTTATCGTTTTCGGGATCTGTGCTGTTAATATGTCTCATCGTCCATAGCTTTCTTCGTCCTAATATTTGTAGATCAATTGGTATCATTCCTGATATCACTAGAACCGCGCATGCTGACACCGTCCGATATGCAGATATCACTCGTAGCGCTGCTGTTCTTTGTACGACCAATAGTTTGTTCGCCCTTTTCCTCACTTTCATTTGCTCGCCCCAAATCTCGCTTCCGTAAAGAAGGATACTGTTGCTAGCCTCCATTAGAAGCTTTCGTTTGCTTTGTACTGGTCCACCTACGTTTGCCATTAGTCGGCTAAGCTGTCCTGTTATCCTGGATGCCTTGTTCACAGCATAATTAATCTGATCCGAGTATGTCAGTTTGCAATCAAGTCTTATTCCTAAATAGTTTACAGATTTTTTTGTGCGTACTATCAGGTCTTCAATATTAACATCTATCTCCACTGGTATATGACGCCTGGTGAGAATGAGGAGTTCAGTCTTGTGCGCTTCCAGCTGCAGGCCGTGCTCATCTAACCAAGCCTTGGTTCTTATCATAACTTGTCTCAGCTTCCGTTTGGCTTCCTCTACATTTCTGGCCTTAATAACTGCGGCTATGTCGTCCGCATATCCTACTAGGTAAGTGTCCTGTGGCATTTCTATACTAAATATTCCATCGTAGCTTATATTCCACAAGTCTGGTCCCAATATGGACCCCTGTGCAGCGCCTGATGTTATTTTTATCTTTTTCTGACCCTCCGTTGTGCTGTATACAAGTTCCCTATCCTTAAGATAGTTTCTTATAACCCTTGTCAAGTATTCTGGTGCGTGAAACCTTTCTTCTAGGGCTTGCAGTACATCCGGCCATCGAAGGCTATTGAAGGCATTTTTAACGTCTAGTGTAGCCAGGAACACAAGTGGCCTGGTGCTGTTAGGGCCTGTCTGTGTAGATTTTGCAACGCTTATCACATCATTCACAGCTCCTATAGTGGATCTTTTTGGCCTGAAACCATGTTGCCTCTCCGAAAGTCCTCCACTAGCAATTACAGCTTCATTTAGGCGCGGCTTCAACAACCTTTCGTATAGCTTTCCTGCAGTGTCCAGCATGCAAAGTGGTCTATATGCAGATGGAGTGTTTGGGTCTCCTTTGCCCTTGCTAATGAGTACAAGGCGCTGAATCTTCCATATCTTAGGGAACACCCCTTCTTTCAGGCAGTGGTTATACATGTTTAACATCATTTCTGGACGTTTCAGGACAATTTCCTTAATTACTTCTGCTGGGATGCCGTCAGGGCCTGGAGCCTTATTGGCCTTCAGTCTACGTGCTGCGTCACACAGTTCTTGTTGCGTGAACTGTGGGGTATACATTACTTCTCCTACGCTTGGTATTTCCTCCGGAATTTCACGTTGTGGAAAAAGTGTGGTTACAATGTTATGCATAGCTTCTGCATTCATTTTATTCATCGGAGCTTTCGCTGCGAGCTTCCCCATAACTAATTTGTAGCCTGTTCCCCAAGGATTATTGTTTATGTCCTCCCGTAGCTCCTCCCAAAGCTGACTTTTGCTATTAAAGATGGCTTTCTGTAGCCTCTTCTTCGCCTCCTTATATTCTATTCGCTCAGATTCTGCGTCGTAGAGTCGTCTTGCTCTGGTATATATCCGTCTTCGTCGAACGCAGTCTCGTCTTGCTTCTGCAATGGTTTTATTCCACCAGTATACTGGTTTCTTCCGGTGTCTGGTCGTTACTATTCTAGGCATAGCCTTGTCAAATGCTTCTTTTATTATCCGCATTATCTTCTCTACATTCGCTGAGGCATCTATTGTGTGCTCTATCTCATTTGATCTCCTGTCGATTTCCGCTATTAACGCGGACTTATTCAACTTTTTGCTATTCCATCTTCGGGTGCTAAAGCTTTGTTGATTTGCTTCCTCTCTATTATTTCTGTCCTCTATAATATAATATAATATAATATAATATAATATAATATAATATAATATAATATAATATAATATAATATAATATAATATAATATAATATAATATAATATAATATAATATAATATAATATAATATAATATAATATAATATAATATAATATAATATAATATAATATAATATAATATAATATAATATAATATAATATAATATAATATAATATAATATAATATAATATAATATAATATAATATAATATAATATAATATAATATAATATAATATAATATAATATAATATAATATAATATAATATAATATAATATAATATAATATAATATAATATAATATAATATAATATAATATAATATAATATAATATAATATAATATAATATAATATAATATAATATAATATAATATAATATAATATAATATAATATAATATAATATAATATAATATAATATAATATAATATAATATAATATAATATAATATAATATAATATAATATAATATAATATAATATAATATAATATAATATAATATAATATAATATAATATAATATAATATAATATAATATAATATAATATAATATAATATAATATAATATAATATAATATAATATAATATAATATAATATAATATAATATAATATAATATAATATAATATAATATAATATAATATAATATAATATAATATAATATAATATAATATAATATAATATAATATAATATAATATAATATAATATAATATAATATAATATAATATAATATAATATAATATTTTTTTTTTTTTTTTTTTTTTTTTTTTTTTTTTTTTTTTTTTTTTTTGGCGGAAAGGAAGGAAAAATGCATTACTGCATGCACGGAGTCGTCACTGACCGTGTTATGTCGGGCTCTCCAGGAAAAAACTGGTATACCGACTAAAAAACCTCCTTATTTCCTCTTCTTGGAAAGTGATTCCACCCCGGGACCGCTGTGAAGCATTACTTCAGGGTGGTTTCCTCTTGGCTGAGATTTCAGCCCTCATCTCGAATTTGGCCTGCGTCCAGGTCCCCGCCTTGCTAGTTCGTGTCTAGTCAGCTGCTTCTAGGTCAGGTTTCTTCTCCATGAGAATGCGTTTGCAGTACTTAGCTACTGCTTGCCAGCAAGTCCTATTTTGTGTCATACGGTACACAATGGATTCAACACTCATTTCTCCTATTTGGTTCTCAAGTTCCTGGCGTTTGTCGGCCCATTTATGACACTTAAAAAATGTGTGTTCAGCGTCATCGATCATATCTCCTTCTTCATATAAGCAGTACGGCGTGCTGCACTTGCCGATATTGTGCAGATATTTCCTGAAGTACCCGTGGCCGGTCATCATTTGAGTCAGGTAGTAGTTTACCTCTCCGTCTCTCCTTTCTAGCCAGTTATTTATGCTTGGAATAAGTCTCTTCGTCCATCTGGCCGTATCTTCCTCGTTCCATCTTACCTGCCATCTTTGAATGGTCTCTTGTCTTAAAAACTCCTTGTCCCTTTCTTCGAGGCCGTCTGTCTGTTTCTTTATCTATAATATAATATAATATAATATAATATAATATAATATAATATAATATAATATAATATAATATAATATAATATAATATAATATAATATAATATAATATAATATAATATAATATAATATAATATAATATAATATAATATAATATAATATAATATAATATAATATAATATAATATAATATAATATAATATAATATAATATAATATAATATAATATAATATAATATAATATAATATAATATAATATAATATAATATAATATAATATAATATAATATAATATAATATAATATAATATAATATAATATAATATAATATAATATAATATAATATAATATAATATAATATAATATAATATAATATAATATAATATAATATAATATAATATAATATAATATAATATAATATAATATAATATAATATAATATAATATAATATAATATAATATAATATAATATAATATAATATAATATAATATAATATAATATAATATAATATAATATAATATAATATAATATAATATAATATAATATAATATAATATAATATAATATAATATAATATAATATAATATAATATAATATAATATAATATAATATAATATAATATAATATAATATAATATAATATAATATAATATAATATAATATAATATAATATAATATAATATAATATAATATAATATAATATAATATAATATAATATAATATAATATAATATAATATAATATAATATAATATAATATAATATAATATAATATAATATAATATAATATAATATAATATAATATAATATAATATAATATAATATAATATAATATAATATAATATAATATAATATAATATAATATAATATAATATAATATAATATAATATAATATAATATAATATAATATAATATAATATAATATAATATAATATAATATAATATAATATAATATAATATAATATAATATAATATAATATAATATAATATAATATAATATAATATAATATAATATAATATAATATAATATAATATAATATAATATAATATAATATAATATAATATAATATAATATAATATAATATAATATAATATAATATAATATAATATAATATAATATAATATAATATAATATAATATAATATAATATAATATAATATAATATAATATAATATAATATAATATAATATAATATAATATAATATAATATAATATAATATAATATAATATAATATAATATAATATAATATAATATAATATAATATAATATAATATAATATAATATAATATAATATAATATAATATAATATAATATAATATAATATAATATAATATAATATAATATAATATAATATAATATAATATAATATAATATAATATAATATAATATAATATAATATAATATAATATAATATAATATAATATAATATAATATAATATAATATAATATAATATAATATAATATAATATAATATAATATAATATAATATAATATAATATAATATAATATAATATAATATAATATAATATAATATAATATAATATAATATAATATAATATAATATAATATAATATAATATAATATAATATAATATAATATAATATAATATAATATAATATAATATAATATAATATAATATAATATAATATAATATAATATAATATAATATAATATAATATAATATAATATAATATAATATAATATAATATAATATAATATAATATAATATAATATAATATAATATAATATAATATAATATAATATAATATAATATAATATAATATAATATAATATAATATAATATAATATAATATAATATAATATAATATAATATAATATAATATAATATAATATAATATAATATAATATAATATAATATAATATAATATAATATAATATAATATAATATAATATAATATAATATAATATAATATAATATAATATAATATAATATAATATAATATAATATAATATAATATAATATAATATAATATAATATAATATAATATAATATAATATAATATAATATAATATCCGTGTGGAGTTATGCCAATCTCCCATCGGACGCGTCCCCAGGTGGCGGATAGGGGAACTCTCGGCTGATCTTCAGATCTGCAGGGAAGGTGGCAATTAAAATGCCACCCGCGGACTAAAAATCCTGGACAGCTGTTTCACCACGCCTGGTGCGGCTGACGATGACGGAAAATGGAACGTTTGTGGCTTACGAATATGTCTCACGATCCTGATCCGACTGCCTCGGGCTGACGGCTGCAGTATTCCATCACCTTATTATGTAGGAGTGACATCCGCTGAAACGGCTGGTGGGCTAATGCTGCAGCCGCCCCCGTCCCGTTAAAACTGTGGCGAGGCTCTGAGTACGTTCTACATGCGTCGCCGCCGAGGTGGCTGTACAGGTGCAGTTGAGAATGACTCCTGCTTTTTGCGCCGAGATCCTGGCTCTGAACACAGGGACTCATAAGGCCCTATGTCAACCCTTGCGTGGACCTCACTGCTTTCAAAGGGACCCACGGGGATCGTTTGAGGCGACTGTGCAAACGCGTAAGGATAGCGGCTCAGAGCGGGGACCCAACTAAGATGAATAATATTAAATCTAAACAAACAATTGAGAAAATTAATGAAAAGATAAACGAAAAAACAAACGAAGAAAAGACCGTAGAAAAAATTAACGAGCGCGGCACAGCACCGGATGCAGCCTTCCGAAGAAGTAGCCTGTTGTCTAGATCGCCACCTGCGAAAAGCGCAACGCCGACGACACGTGCTATTAGCATGGATGCTGCGATCTCATCCATTGCACCTGCTCGACTCCGGACGAACACCGGCGCCGATAAGGGAAGTACTCCCAGTGCCAATTCCGGAGACCCCAAAGAGACGGTGCGAATCACACCGACTAGCACCTACGCAGCACGAGCGTCTCTAACTGCTGTCACTCCAGTAGGTGAGGACACATTTCGCGCAGCACGCGCAGTCCAAAAAGGGGACGTTACAGACAATACAACAGACGGCTCGCCTCGACTGGAGCTAATCCAGAAGATGCAAAAAATGGAAGAAGAAGCGATTATGCAATGCAAATCGCTAATAAGCAACATGCAACAGGTTTTCAACCGGCAAAAGAACATCAGCATTGATGTCAAGACCGGTGTTGCCAAAATGTCCGAGCTGCTGGATGTCACGCTAAATTATAGGCGCGTGTGGAAGAGGGCGGAAGGGGAACGGTTGTTTTCGAATCGACGCGAGGTGGGCGCTACACGGCAGACTGAACGCGATTCAGCCCCGGTGGCGGCGAACCCCAAAAGAACGGCTACTAGCCCTGCAATGCCCGATAAGAGCAAGAAGGCTAGATCGAAAGAGCCCAATGAGCACATGAATGAGCTCCCTCATGGGGGAGACGAAAACTGGCGAACCGTCACAAAAAAGGGAAAGAAAAATAAAACGAAAAAGAAACCGGTCGAACCGAACAAAAAGAAGAACGAGCGGCAACAGCGAGCGAAGTCGGAAGCGGTAATAATTAAACCCGCAGCGGGTCACAGCTACGCGGAAGTTCTAAAAGATCTGCGCGATAAAATAAAGACGGACGACTCGGTTAGCATAAAGACGGTTAGGAAAACGCAGACCGGAGCCATCCTCCTTGAACTCGGAAAAGGGCAACAGGTTAGGCCGGATTTCGTTCAACAGCTGAGGAGTACCATAAGAGATACAGCCTCCATCGTGGAACTAAAGCCAAAGGCGACTATCGAGATAAGAGATCTCGATTCGCTTACACTTAAGGAGGAGGTAGAAACAGCAGCCCAGAAGCTGCTCAGCAACCCAGAGGAGCAGATCCAGACAAGGATCACCGCACCCAATGTGAGAGAGCAGGTACGAGCCTTCCTCACCCTGTCAGCTGAAAGCGCGGCAAAACTCCTTGAGGTTGGCTATATAAAGATTGGGTGGGTCCGAGCGAGGATGCGATTGTGCGAGGACGTTAGGAGATGTTATCGATGTCTTGGAACGGGACACGTACAGGCAAATTGCTCAGGTTTAGACAGGAGGAACACTTGTATTAGGTGTGGGGGGTCGGGACATAAAATGAGGGACTGTAACGAAACCCCCAAATGTGTCCACTGCGCGGATGCAAAACGCGACCGGACTGACCATCTTCCGGGATCGAAAAGATGCCCACTGGTCAGGAAACGATGAATGTGCTTCAAGCAAATATGCACAGAAGTCGGACGGCAGATGCTCTGATCGAGCAAATTGCCGCTGAAAATAGGGTAGACGCCGTCATTATTTGCGAACAATATAGACGAATACCCCGAGGGTCCTGGTACGAAGATGAAACAGGCACGGCTGCTCTGTGGCTACCTAGCGGCAGTAAGCTCGCGGTCACGCAGCTCGGGGGAGGCCACTGTTACACGTACGTTCGGACGAGACAATACACGCTAATGAGCTGCTACCTTACCCCTAGTGATAGCATAGGCCAGTTCAGGACAAAACTAGACCTGATCGAGGTTAGGGTTAGGGAAATAGGCGGACCGTTTATAGTAGCGGGTGATTTCAATGCCAGGGCTGTAGAATGGGGGGACCGGACAACGAACTCACGCGGAAGAAACATTTTAGACATGGCTGCTAAGTTAGGTTTGATAGTGGCAAATACCGGTAATGCCACTACTTTCAGGAGGCCGGGATGCGAACACACCACCCCAGACATCACTTTGGTGTCCGAGAGCTTGGCTACAAGCGTTGAAGGGTGGAGAGTGTTGGAAGACTTCACTGGTAGCGATCACCAGTATATTACCTTCCGGACCACGGAAAGGACGAACTCTGACCAGACGCCAAGAAGGAGAGGCACACGCAAGTGGAATGCAACTAAGCTGAACCACGAAAGATTTCTAAGCAATTTTGACGGGGTCTCAGCTGCGCACACCATGAGTGATGCTGATTCCGTGGCAATGACATTGAGGCAGCGCATAGCTCAAAGCTGCGAGGCATCCATGCCACGTGTAACGCAGCAGTCTAGAAGACAGGCTGCGTACTGGTGGACGCCAGAAATAGCTGAGCTCAGACGAACCTGCCTTCGTAACAGAAGAAGATACACCAGAGCCAGACGAAATGGCGAGGCAACCATGGTGGCCGAAGAATTCAGACAAAGCCGAAAAGCATTGAAATGGGCGATTATTAGAAGCAAGAAGTCGAAATGGGAAGAACTTCGGAACGATCTGAACAGCAACCCCTGGGGACTCGGCTATAAGATCGTTACGAGGAAGCTAAACGCTAACCATGCTGCTCCGCATATAGGGAACGATATCAACCACATCGTGGATAACTTGTTTCCCATGCACCCTCCACTGCACGATGAACGCGAAGTCCTTGCTGGTGGGATGCCCACGCCCTTCACTGAAGAAGAGCTAAAAATCGCGGCTAGAAGCCTTAAGAGGGGTAAAGCCCCCGGGCCTGATGGAATACCAGCGGAGGCACTCATACTTTTAGCCGAAAATCGACCAGACGCTCTGCTCGTAGTGTACAACGCTTGTATAGCCCAAGGCACTTTTCCCAAAGAGTGGAAAAGACAAAAGCTCATGCTGATTAGCAAGGGAAGAGGCGACCAAACGCAACCATCAGCTTTCCGCCCCCTATGCATGCTTGATAGCACAGGCAAACTATTGGAGAAGCTTCTGCAACGCAGATTAGCAGAATCCATCGAGGCAGCCGGAGAACTATCGGAGAGGCAGCATGGCTTTCGACCCGGAAGATCGACTCTTGGTGCCATGGAGGATGTAGTCAGGAGTTTCGAAAACGCACAGAACGAACGCTCCTACCCGAAACGTATAATCGTTCTCGCAACACTCGATGTACGCAACGCTTTTAATAGCTTACGATGGGCAAATGTTATCAAGGCATTGCGGGAAAGATTCCGCATACCTGTATATCTTATGAGAATTCTCCAGAGTTATCTTAGGGACCGTAAACTCATATACGACACTCCAGATGGACAGAGAGTTAGAACAATCACATCGGGGGCAGCCCAGGGATCCGTCCTTGGTCCTGACCTCTGGAATCTAAGCTATGACGAGATATTAGGAATAGATATGCCAGAAGACACACACCTTGTAGGGTACGCGGACGATATAGCGGCAGTCATTTCGGCACGGGACGCAGACGACGCTAAGAGAAAATTAAACCAAGTTATGATAAGGACTCGAGCATGGCTCGAGGACCATGGGCTCGAACTTGCAGTAGACAAGACTGAAGTAATTATGATGACACGAGGGCATATGCCACTAGAAATTAGCATGCCGGTAGATGACATGCTCCTGGTGACTAAAAGGGCGACAAAATATCTGGGCGTACAAATCGACAGCAGGCTCACTTATTGGGCCCAGATTAAACATGCGGCTGCAAACGCAGCAAAAGTTTCAGGCATGTTGAGCAGGCTAATGGCAAACATTGGCGGGCCCACACAGAGCAAGAGGAGGCTGATTATGGCAACCACAAATTCTATACTGCTATATGGCAGCGAAATTTGGGGCAATGCACTGAGAGCAAAGTCTAAGCGTAAGGCTCTAGAAAAAGTCCAACGCACAGCGGCACTCAGAACCGTTTCAGCCTACCGTACAGTTTCAGGCGCGGCGGTTTTCGTAATAAGTAGTGAGATTCCGGTTGATCTCCTGGCGCGCGAACGGAAAGAGGCATGGGACTCTAGGGAGGCGGAAATTAATATTAGTGCTGCAGAGCGGAGATCTGGAACCATCCAACGATGGCAAAGCAGATGGAACGCAGAACAGTCCGGTAGATGGACGAAAAGGCTCATTCCTAACATAGAAAAGTGGACTCAAAGGAAATTTGGGGAGATTAACTACTTCTTGACCCAGTTCCTTTCAGGTAATGGATACTTCCGGAAGTATCTACATCGTATGGGCAAAACAGGTAATTCCAGTTGCATCTACTGCGATGAAACAAACGACGATGCAGAACACACCTTTTTCAACTGCACCAGATGGAATACTGAGCGAATCGCATTAAGAGAGCAGATTGGCGTTTTCACCCCTGCCAACATAGTTGACAGAATGCTCGAATGCGAAAGCACATGGAATGCTGTGATTAACTACATCAAGTATGTCTTAAGAAGAAAGAAAAGAGACCTCGATGCACGGCAAAATGAGTCTCCATCAACGGAGACTTAGCCAGAATGAGCCAGCAGCATGAAAATTACGGACGCAGACGTGGGTGTTACGAGCAAAGTCCTTCTTAGGAGGATGAAGTTTCTGGGCCTTCCCGAAGTAATGTAGAAAACAGTCCCGGGAAGGCATCCCACCGGAAACGGAGGAGGGAGTTTTTTAGTGGAAAACAGCACTCAACGCAGTCGACGACGGTCACTGTAAGTGCGAAGGCATTTTCAACCCTACCTCGCCCGTCAAAAAAAAAATATAATATAATATAATATAATATAATATAATATAATATAATATAATATAATATAATATAATATAATATAATATAATATAATATAATATAATATAATATAATATAATATAATATAATATAATATAATATAATATAATATAATATAATATAATATAATATAATATAATATAATATAATATAATATAATATAATATAATATAATATAATATAATATAATATAATATAATATAATATAATATAATATAATATAATATAATATAATATAATATAATATAATATAATATAATATAATATAATATAATATAATATAATATAATATAATATAATATAATATAATATAATATAATATAATATAATATAATATAATATAATATAATATAATATAATATAATATAATATAATATAATATAATATAATATAATATAATATAATATAATATAATATAATATAATATAATATAATATAATATAATATAATATAATATAATATAATATAATATAATATAATATAATATAATATAATATAATATAATATAATATAATATAATATAATATAATATAATATAATATAATATAATATAATATAATATAATATAATATAATATAATATAATATAATATAATATAATATAATATAATATAATATAATATAATATAATATAATATAATATAATATAATATAATATAATATAATATAATATAATATAATATAATATAATATAATATAATATAATATAATATAATATAATATAATATAATATAATATAATATAATATAATATTTTTTTTTCCAGGAGGTAAAAATGCATTACTGCATTCACAGTGGGTTGTTCCCATCTGTGATATGTCGGGCTCCCCTTATAGGTATACCGACTAAAAAACCTCCTTTCTCCGGGAAATAATCCCCACTCCGGGACCGCGTTAGCATTGCTTCGAAGTGGTTTCCCAATGGCTGGCTATCAGCCACCCTGCTTAATGTAGCCTACTTTCAAGGTGTCGTCTTCATAGACGAATTATTCAGTCATCCTGCAGCGTCTAAGAAAGGTTTCTTCGACCTTAATATTGTTTCGCAGTACTTCGCAACTGCTCGCCATTTGGTCGTATCAGATATCATATTGTCCACAATGTTCTCCACCATGAGTGGTCCTGTAACGGCTTCCAACTCTTCACGGTGTACTGTCCATCGGGAACACTTGAAAAAAGTGTGCTCGGCATCATCCACAACATCTTCGTTTTCGTACAAGCAAAACGGATTGTCGCATTTCTTCATTTTGTGGAGATATTTTCGGAAGTATCCATGACCTGACAATATCTGAGTCAGGTAGTAGTTTACATCTTCGAAACGTCTATTCACCCACTTCTCTATATTTGGAATAAGTCTTGCGGTCCACCTGCCTTTCGTGCTAGTGTCCCACCTGTCCTGCCAACTCTGCATGATCTCCTGCTGTATGTTATTATCGTTTTCGGATTCTATGCTGTTAATATGTCTCATCGTCCATAACTTTCTTCGTCCTAATATTTGCAGATCAATTGGTATCATTCCTGATATCACTAGAACCGCGCATGCTGACACCGTACGATATGCAGATATCACTCGTAGCGCTGCTGTTCTTTGTACGACCAATAGTTTACTCGCCCTTTTTCTCGCTTTCATTTGGTCGCCCCAAATCTCGCTTCCGTAAAGAAGGATACTATTGCTAGCCTCCATTAGAAGCTTTCGCTTGCTTTGTACTGGTCCACCTACGTTTGCCATTAGTCGGCTAAGCTGTCCTGTTATCCTGGATGCCTTGTTCACAGCATAATTAATCTGATCCGAGTATGTCAGTTTGCAATCAAGTCTTATTCCTAAATAGTTTACAGATTTCTTTGTGCGTACTATCAGGTCTTCAATATTAACATCTATCTCCACTGGTATATGACGCCTGGTGAGAATGAGGAGTTCAGTCTTGTGCGCTGCTAGCTGAAGGCCGTGCTCATCTAACCAAGCCTTGGTTCTTATCATAACTTGTCTCAACTTCCGTTTGGCTTCCTCTATATTTCTGGCCTTAATAACTGCTGCTATGTCGTCCGCATATCCTACTAGGTAAGTGTCCTGTGGCATTTCTATACTAAATATTCCATCGTAGCTTATATTCCACAAGTCTGGTCCCAATATGGACCCCTGTGCAGCGCCTGATGTTATTTGTATCTTTTTCTGACCCTCCGTTGTGCTGTATATAAGCTCCCTATCCTTAAGAGAGTTTCTTATAACCCTCGTCAAGTATTCTGGTGCGTGAAACCTTTCTTCTAGGGTTTGCAGTACATCCGGCCATCGAAGGCTATTGAAGGCATTTTTAACGTCTAGTGTAGCCAGGAACACAAGTGGGCTGGTGCTGTTAGGGCCTGTCTGTGTAGATTTTGCAACGCTTATCACATCATTCACAGCTCCTATAGTGGATCTTTTTGGCCTGAAACCATGTTGCCTCTCCGAAAGTCCTCCACTAGCAATTACAGCTTCATTTAGGCGCGGCTTCAACAACCTTTCGTATAGCTTTCCTGCAGTGTCTAGCATGCAAAGTGGTCTATATGCAGATGGAGAGTTTGGTTCCCCTTTGCCCTTGCTAATAAGTATATAATATAATATAATATAAGATAATATAATATAATATATAAAATGGTCGAGAGCGAAGAAAACTGGAAGGCAGCGGCAAGGTTCGTTGAATACGTACTACGCACAAAAAAGCGTGACATAGATCTGGCATAGAGTGCAACGATGACGAGAGAAGCAAAATAAAAATAAAAAAGATAGACCCAAAGGGGTAACAAAAAACGGGGGCCTGGACGCAGGCACAGCAGATATGTATGTTCTGAGAACAGAAAAAAGGGATCCACCTTGAAGCAATGCGAGAGCGGTACCGAGGTGGTAAACAAATCCCAAGATATATAAGGGGGGTTTTTAGCCGGTAAACTTTTTAGGAGTCCGGCATACGACGATGAATGACGATTCTCGTTAGATGCGTAACGCATTTTTTCCTACCCTTCCCAAAAAAAAAAAAAAAAAATATAATATAATATAATATAATATAATATAATATAATATAATATAATATAATATAATATAATATAATATAATATAATATAATATAATATAATATAATATAATATAATATAATATAATATAATATAATACAATATAATATAATATAATATAATATAATATAATATAATATAATATAATATAATATAATATAATATAATATAATATAATATAATATAATATAATATAATATAATATAATATAATATAATATAATATAATATAATATAATATAATATAATATAATATAATATAATATAATATAATATAATATAATATAATATAATATAATATAATATAATATAATATAATATAATATAATATAATATAATATAATATAATATAATATAATATAATATAATATAATATAATATAATATAATATAATATAATATAATATAATATAATATAATATAATATAATATAATATAATATAATATAATATAATATAATATAATATAATATAATATAATATAATATAATATAATATAATATAATATAATATAATATAATATAATATAATATAATATAATATAATATAATATAATATAATATAATATAATATAATATAATATAATATAATATAATATAATATAATATAATATAATATAATATAATATAATATAATATAATATAATATAATATAATATAATATAATATAATATAATATAATATAATATAATATCCCATGCGGGGTTTTGCTAGATCCTCCATCGGGACCCTCCCATGCGGCGAATTGGGAACGCTCGCCATAGCATGGAGGGCACCGGGGAAATAAAATACCCCGGGGGTGATCAAAATCTAGCACGATGATGGACCGGCAATGAATGCGGAGAATGCAACTTTAATACAAGAAGACGATATTGTATGATCATGGGCTGACAGCTGTGGCATTCTGTTACCTGAGTATACGAGAGTGACATCGCGTAGAAATGGCTTTCAGGGTAATGTCGTAGCTGCCTTCCGTCCCGTTAAATCCTTGGCAAGGACTTGGAGAACGCTCTATGTCACGTAGCCATTCAGTTGGCCGTGCAGGTCTCAGTTGATAAGATATCCTGGTTAATGCCTGACCTGGCTCTGTACACATGCTCCCATGAGGACTTGTGTCAACCCTCGCGAGAACCTCACTGCTTGCAAAGGGACCCTCGGGGTCATCCAATGGGCAACTGCACAACGGGTCATGGATAACGGCTCCAAGTTGGGACCCATATAAAACAAAATGATGAGACCAACAACAACAACAACAACAACACGTAACATAGAGGGTAGAGATGCTGAGAGTATTTTCAAGAGCAGCTCTAAAATAGTTCGCTCCCCGGTGACCACACCTCGACCAGCAGCTGAAACCCGGGAAACCGAAAAAATAATAGTTCCTGAGACCCCTCAGGGAAACACGAATGTGGGATATACCAGGCAACAAGATGGCTCGCCTACTCACAACTCACCTCGACAGCAATACATCCTCAAAATGAGATGCTCTGAGGAAGAGGCACTAGGGCAGTGCCAAAAGGTATTGCGTAAAATAAGACAGGCTATGGGAAAGCAGAGGAATATTAGCTTGGACGTCCAAAATGGAATATCTGAGCTAGAGGAGCTCATCGACATAATAGGGGATTACCGTAAAAACTGGAAGAATGCTGAAAGGGATAAAGAGGCGAGCAGATCTGGGACGGAGAAAATCATGTCAACAAACAGGACTGAGACTATGAGAACACCGACGACATCGAAGAATAAGCGTAGCGCGACCAGCCCCGCGGAGACAAATCCTAAAAAGAAACAGAGAGAAATGGATACTCAGGTCAATATGAGGGAGAAAACAGAGGAAAACACAAAAAATAAGGAGAGAATGGAGGAAGTGAGCGCAAAAATTCCCACAAAGAAAACAGATGTGAGAAAAACGAATCGCCAGAAGAAGCCAAAGGAGCGACCAGAAGCCGTTATAATTAAACCACTTGAGGGTCATAGCTACGCCGATGTCCTCAAGAATTTAAGAAACAATGTGAGACCAGAGGAAGCAAAGATATCAGTGCGATCGATCCGTAAGACGAAGGCAGGTTCGATTCTGGTGGAGATAGGAAAAGGTGGAAACAAGAAAGAGTTTTACGATGCAATTAAAGGCACTCTGAAGGATGCTGCTGTGGTAGCCGACCTTAGACCAAAAGCTACAATTGAAATACAAGATCTCGATGCCCTTTCTACTGTTGAAGAAGTAACGGCTGCTATAAACAAGGCCACGAAATTAGAAAAGGACGTGATCAATGTTCATTTAACCGCAACAAATAACCGGGAGCAAAAGCGCGCCTTCGTCACGCTGCCCGTATGCGGCGCCAATGATCTTTTACGAACGGAGAGGATCAAAATTGCAATGACCAATTGTAGGTTAAGATACAGGGAGGAGACCAAACGCTGTTACAGATGTTTTGGAGCGGGCCATCTTCAATGGGAATGCAAGGGACCTAATAGAAAGGCCATGGGACTTTGCATTCAGTGCGGGCAAAAAGGACACAAGCTGAAGGAGTGCAAAAATCCTCCAATATGTTGCATATGCTCACAAAAAGGAAGTAGCTCAACGGATCACCTACCTGGATCAAGGGGCTGTAAGGCAGACAAACAGACCGCGAAATGAAAATACTTCAACTAAATATGCATAGGGGAAAAGTCGCTGATTCTCTCTTACCACAGATTATTCTGGAGCAGAGAGCGGACATCGCGATTATCAGCGAGCAATATACGAGCAAGACGAGTGGGTTCTGGTTAAGTGATGACACAGACACCGCTGCTATATGGATACCAAACAACAGAAGGCTACGACCAAAGAACTCAGGCAAGGGAAACGGATTCGTATGGGTGCAGTTTGAAGAGATCACACTCTTAAGCTGCTATCTCACACCGAGTGATAGTATTGATATTTTCCAAGTTAAACTCGATGCGATGGAGGACGCCATAAGAGACCTAGGAGGAGATATCCTAGTGGGCGGCGATGTTAACTCTAGAGCAGTGGAATGGGGAATGCCGACTACTAACTCAAGAGGAAAAAGAATAATTGAACTAGCAGCGAGAAGTGGATTGATAGTCGCTAACGTTGGAAATGTTCCCACTTTCAGGAGACCACAGTGTGAGGGTACAATACCAGATGTGACATTGGTGTCTGAAAGATTGGCTGGGAGAGTTCTGAACTGGAAAGTTCTCGAAATATACACGGCCAGTGATCACCAGTACATATCATACTCCATCTAGACAAACACCCTTACGCATCAAGGAAGCACAAGTGGTGGCACTCGCAGGTGGAACGTGGGCAAGTTGGACACATCTGCGCTCGTGGCAGAGATTGACTACCAAATAGGAAGACAGGAATTAGGAGAAGATGCCGTAAATATATCTAACCAAGTCATGAATATCATTCGAATGGGCTGTGACAAAGCAATGCCAAAAACGAGAAAGCGGAACAAATATAAAACCGCTGTATATTGGTGGAACAGCACAATAGAAGAAGAAAGGCGCAATTGTATACGACAGCGTCGAAAATATACTAGGGCAAGGCGTAGAGGCACAGCAGATGCAGAGCATGCTGAATACAAGGAAGCAAAAAAGAGGTTGGGAAGAGCCATACAGAATAGTAAAAGACAACAATTTGAGGAGCTCAGGGAAGATATTAATAGGGACCCATGGGGCCTTGGATATAAATTAGTCATGAAGAAGCTTGGGTTTAAAAACCCCGCGCAGGAGATGGACGAAAGGACAATGGAGAATATAGTGACAACACTCTTTCCTAAGCATGGCTTAAGGAATGACATCTACAACACGGAGGACGTGGCAACACAAACCCAGTTTATCCCATTCACCGTAGAAGAACTAAGGGCAGCAGCTCTAACCCTCAAGAATGGAAAGGCTCCTGGACCGGATGGAATACCAGCCGAGGTTGTGAAGAAAATTGCAATTACTCGACCAAGATTGCTTTTAGAAATGTATAATAGCTGCCTGAGGGAAGGCGTTTTTCCAGAGCCGTGGAAAAAACAAAAGCTAGTGCTTATAAGCAAAGGAAAAGGAGAACCACACTTGCCATCATCATACAGACCACTCTGTATGCTGGATTCGGCAGGAAAACTATTGGAGAAACTACTCAAGCCTCGCCTAGAAGAAGCTATCAATAGGGGGGGTGGCTTATCCAGGAGACAATATGGATTTCGGCCAGGCAGGTGTACAATAGATGCCGTGAAGGAGATAACAGATGTTGTCAAAGTTGTCCAGCAGAGAAACCATTTCAGCAGGCCCGTGGTTCTTCTCGCCACTCTCGACGTAAGGAATGCCTTCAATAGCCTAAGATGGGCAGACGTGTTGAAAGCCTTAAAGAGAAATTTCGCAGTGCCAACATATCTAATGAAGATAATTGGTAACTATTTGAAAGACAGGGTTCTCTTATACGACACCAAGGAGGGCCCGAAAAGTATGGTCGTCACCTCGGGAGCGGCACAGGGCTCGATTTTAGGACCAGATTTGTGGAACGCGAGCTATGATGAAATCCTGAGAATCGAAATGCCAGAGGACACATTCTTAGTTGGCTACGCAGATGACATCGCAGCAGTCATCACAGCTAGGAACACGGACGATGCCCAGAGGAGACTCAGACAAGTGATGATAAGAACCAGGGCCTGGCTAGACTCACATGGACTGGAGCTAGCCACACACAAAACGGAATTGGTGTTTCTCACAGGACGGCACATGCCAACCGAGATAGAAATGCGGTTCGAAGATGTTTTAATAACCACCAAGGAAAGCGTGAACTACTTAGGTATAAGGATGGATAGGAGGTTGACATACTCACAACACATTCAATATGTATCCACAAAAGCGGCAAAGATAACGGCACAGCTGAGCAGATTAATGGCGAATGTTGGAGGACCTCTATCATGCAAAAGGAAGCTGCTGATGGAAGCATGCAACAGTGTCCTTTTGTACGGATGTGAAATCTGGGCAGACACGCTGAGTACCAAGAGAAGAGCAAATGCATTACTCTCAGTGCAGAGGACAGCGGCGTTGCGCGTGGCATCGGCATACCGCACAGTATCAGCATCCGCTGTCTTTGTGATAGCAGGCATGCTTCCAATCGACCTTCACGCAGTGGAACGCAAGAGAGTATTTATCACAAGACGATCTACAGCGGACACAATGCCTTTGCCAGATGCTAGACAGGCAACTATTGAAAGATGGCAAGCACTATGGACCGAAGATAGGAACGGTAGATGGACAGCCAAACTTATACCAGATATACGGAAATGGATGGAAAGAAAACACGGAGAGGTGAACTATTACTTGACACAGATGCTCTCCGGACACGGCTATTTTAGAAAATATTTGCACAGAATGGGAAAGTGCAGTACACCATTTTGTTTGTACGAAGAAAGCGATATAGTTGACGATGCGGAACACACGTTTTTCTTCTGCCAACGCTGGGTCATAAGCCGGCAACAAGTGGAGAGGCAAATCGGTTTGATCACGACGGCAAACCTTGTTGACAAGATGACAAGTAATGCGGAAGCGTGGAATGCAGTGGCAACGTACGTCGAATGTGTGCTTCGAGCTAAGAAGAAAGATCTGGATAGAGCACACAGCAGCTTGGGATAGGCTAGGACAGCGACTAAGCTAGACAAAGGAGAAGAGAAAAAAAAAACAAACAAAAAAGCGGGTGCCTGGACGCAGGCATGCGGAAGGCGGTCTCCTGACCAAGGAGGGAGCCACCTCGAAGTAATGCGAAAGCGGTCCCGAGGTGGAAGTATCTCCCAAAGAGATGAGGTGGGGTTTTAGTCGGTATGCCCATATGGGAGAGCCCGACATATCATAGTGGGTGACGACCCACTATGAATGCAGTAATGCATTTCCCCAGCTCACCCGCAAAAAAAAAAAAAAAAAAATATAATATAATATAATATAATATAATATAATATAATATAATATAATATAATATAATATAATATAATATAATATAATATAATATAATATAATATAATATAATATAATATAATATAATATAATATAATATAATATAATATAATATAATATAATATAATATAATATAATATAATATAATATAATATAATATAATATAATATAATATAATATAATATAATATAATATAATATAATATAATATAATATAATATAATATAATATAATATAATATAATATAATATAATATAATATAATATAATATAATATAATATAATATAATATAATATAATATAATATAATATAATATAATATAATATAATATAATATAATATAATATAATATAATATAATATAATATAATATAATATAATATAATATAATATAATATAATATAATATAATATAATATAATATAATATAATATAATATAATATAATATAATATAATATAATATAATATAATATAATATAATATAATATAATATAATATAATATAATATAATATAATATAATATAATATAATATAATATAATATAATATAATATAATATAATATAATATAATATAATATAATATAATATAATATAATATAATATAATATAATATAATATAATATAATATAATATAATATAATATAATATAATATAATATAATATAATATAATATAATATAATATAATATAATATAATATAATATAATATAATATAATATAATATAATATAATATAATATAATATAATATAATATAATATAATATAATATAATATAATATAATATAATATAATATAATATAATATAATATAATATAATATAATATAATATAATATAATATAATATAATATAATATAATATAATATAATATAATATAATATAATATAATATAATATAATATAATATAATATAATATAATATAATATAATATAATATAATATAATATAATATAATATAATATAATATAATATAATATAATATAATATAATATAATATAATATAATATAATATAATATAATATAATATAATATAATATAATATAATATAATATAATATAATATAATATAATATAATATAATATAATATAATATAATATAATATAATATAATATAATATAATATAATATAATATAATATAATATAATATAATATAATATAATATAATATAATATAATATAATATAATATAATATAATATAATATAATATAATATAATATAATATAATATAATATAATATAATATAATATAATATAATATAATATAATATAATATAATATAATATAATATAATATAATATAATATAATATAATATAATATAATATAATATAATATAATATAATATAATATAATATAATATAATATAATATAATATAAAATAATATAATATAATATAATATAATGTAATATAATATAAAATAATATAATATAATATAATATAATATAATATAATATAATATAATATAATATAATATAATATAATATAATATAATATAATATAATATAATATAATATAATATAATATAATATAATATAATATAATATAATATAATATAATATAATATAATATAATATAATATAATATAATATAATATAATATAATATAATATAATATAATATAATATAATATAATATAATATAATATAATATAATATAATATAATATAATGTAATATAATATAATATAATATAATATAATATAATATAATATAATATAATATAATATAATATAATATAATATAATATAATATAATATAATATAATTAATATAATATAATATAATATAATATAATATATAATATAATATAATATAATATAATATAATATAATATAATATAATATAATATAATATAATATAATATAATATAATATAATATAATATAATATAATATAATATAATATAATATAATATAATATAATATAATATAATATAATATAATAAAATATAATATAATAATATAATATAATATAATATAATATAATAAATATAATATAATATAATATAATATAATATAATATAATATAATATAATATAATATAATATAATATAATATAATATAATATAATATAATATAATATAATATAATATAATATAATATAATATAATATAATATAATATAATATAATATAATATAATATAATATAATATAATATAATATAATATAATATAATATAATATAATATAATATAATATAATATAATATAATATAATATAATATAATAAATATAATATAATATAATATAATATAATATAATATAATATAATATAATATAATATAATATAATATAATATAATATAATATAATATAATATAATATAATATAATATACTATAATATAATATAATATAATATAATATAATGTAATATAATATAATATAATATAATATAATATAATATAATATAATATAATATAATATAATATAATATAATATAATATAATATAATATAATATAATATAATATAATATAATATAATATAATATAATATAATATAATATAATATAATATAATATATAATATAATATAATATAATATAATATAATATAATATAATATAATATAATATAATATAATATAATATAATATAATATAATATAATATAATATAATATAATATAATATAATATAATATAATATAATATAATATAATATAATATAATATAATATAATATAATATAATATAATATAATATAATATAATATAATATATATAATATAATATAATATAATATAATATAATATAATATAATATAATATAATATAATATAATATAATATAATATAATATAATATAATATAATATAATATAATATAATATAATATAATATAATATAATATAATATAATATAATATAATATAATATAATATAATATAATATAATATAATATAATATAATATAATATAATATAATATAATATAATATAATATAATATAATATAATATAATATAATATAATATAATATAATATAATATAATATAATATAATATAATATAATATAATATAATATAATATAATATAATATAATATAATATAATATAATATAATATAATATAATATAATATAATATAATATAATATAATATAATATAATATAATATAATATAATATAATATAATATAATATAATATAATATAATATAATATAATATAATATAATATAATATAATATAATATAATATAATATAATATAATATAATATAATATAATATAATATAATATAATATAATATAATATAATATAATATAATATAATATAATATAATATAATATAATATAATATAATATAATATAATATAATATAATATAATATAATATAATATAATATAATATAATATAATATAATATAATATAATATAATATAATATAATATAATATAATATAATATAATATAATATAATATAATATAATATAATATAATATAATATAATATAATATAATATAATATAATATAATATAATATAATATAATATAATATAATATAATATAATATAATAATATAATATAATATAATATAATATAATATAATATAATATAATATAATATAATATAATATAATATAATATAATATAATATAATATAATATAATATAATATAATATAATATAATATAATATAATATAATATAATATAATATAATATAATATAATATAATATAATATAATATAATATAATATAATATAATATAATATAATATAATATAATATAATATAATATAATATAATATAATATAATATAATATAATATAATATAATATAATATAATATAATATAATATAATATAATATAATATAATATAATATAATATAATATAATATAATATAATATAATATAATATAATATAATATAATATAATATAATATAATATAATATAATATAATATAATATAATATAATATAATATAATATAATATAATATAATATAATATAATATAATATAATATAATATAATATAATATAATATAATATAATATAATATAATATAATATAATATAATATAATATAATATAATATAATATAATATAATATAATATAATATAATATAATATAATATAATATAATATAATATAATATAATATAATATAATATAATATAATATAATATAATATAATATAATATAATATAATATAATATAATATAATATAATATAATATAATATAATATAATATAATATAATATAATATAATATAATATAATATAATATAATATAATATAATATAATATAATATAATATAATATAATATAATATAATATAATATAATATAATATAATATAATATAATATAATATAATATAATATAATATAATATAATATAATATAATATAATATAATATAATATAATATAATATAATATAATATAATATAATATAATATAATATAATATAATATAATATAATATAATATAATATAATATAATATAATATAATATAATATAATATAATATAATATAATATAATATAATATAATATAATATAATATAATATAATATAATATAATATAATATAATATAATATAATATAATATAATATAATATAATATAATATAATATAATATAATATAATGTAATATAATATAATATAATATAATATAATGTAATATAATATAATATAATATAATATAATATAATATAATATAATATAATATAATATAATATAATATAATATAATATAATATAATATAATATAATATAATATAATATAATATAATATAATTGTTAATGCACAAGCATTATTATTTAAGTTCAATAAACTTCAGCACTTTAAATTATTTAAGTTTAATAAACGTCAGCACTTTAAATTATTTAAGTTTAATAAACTTTAGCACACCAAATTATTTAAGTTCAATAAACGTCAGCACACTTGTCCTAAATTAAAACATTTTTTATTATAATTTATTTTTATTTTTTTTTACTTTATTCTTTTCTTTCACAATTGTAATTTTATATGACACACGTTTCCTAAATTAACACATTTATTATTGCAATTTAATTTGTTATGCAATGTAATCATATTTCTTTGATAAAACTAGTATATAAGACTAAGAAATTTCTGAATAAAACAACTCTTACTTTGAAACTAAAAGAAAACAGCCTTTTTTCAATTAAGAGCAAGCAACACGGTTCAAGTGCTGTTGTTTCGCCAATTAAATGAATTCACTTCCAGGTTAAAGTGCTTGAGAAGTTATATATATATATATATATATATATATATATATATATATATATAAAAAATCATTATTCATTGAAGTACTCTTACCATTTCTTTGAGCGACGTGATCCTGTTATAAGTGCAGGACGTCTAACTTCATTGAGCGCGCAGTACTCAGCATATCATCAGTCGATCAACACATTATTCGAGTGGAAATACTAGCAGCAGTGATAGCCAGCTAAATATCATCCACAATGGTGTCATTCGAAGAATTAATCCAAAAGCAAAAGATTCTTGGGGAGAACTTTGAAACGATCATCAGAAACTACAAGAAGGATTCCCAAGCCCGAAAGGAGTCGGTGAGCTACTTTCAGGAGAGACTACGCAGACTAGATGAAGAATGGATGGCGTTTGAGACAAATGACAACCAGATTCGGCTACTTGACGACAAACCTCTAGATCACAGCTATTTCACGGAAATAGATTGTAGAACAATATAAAGATATATTCGAAAAATCTATGATGAAGGTGAAGTCAACTTCAAGCAAAATTCCACCAAGAGAGAGCTGTGATGTGTTACCAGCTGAGACGAATGAGTTCTTAAGGCCCAAACATCGACAAGCGGTAATGATGTCTTCTTTAGAATGATTGCTTAATGACCAATCTACTCATCAGAATCGAAACATCGCATTAAACATATGGCAATGCATTGAAGCCATACATTTCCAAATATTTGAGATCTATGACAACCCAGAGCAACTAGGCTACGACTCCGTGCGCTTTATACAACTCGAGACTAAGCTGCGAAAGGTAATCAATACAGTAATCACGCTTGAACAGTCTCAGCAGAACATCAGTGATCAAGAATCCTTGCCTATGCCAAAGGTCGCACTACCAAAATTCGACGGAAATCACCTCAAGTGGCAAGAATTCTATGACATATTCTTATCTCTGGTGATAAGGCGATCAATGCCTAAAATTCAAAAGATGTGGTATCTAAAAACACAGGTAATAGGAGAAGCAGCAAATTTAATAAAACACTTCGCTGCCACTGAAGAAGATTTTGACGCTGCATGGACCATGGCGGTGGAGCGGTATAACAACAAAAGATTACTGATCAACAAGCTTGTGCAAGAGCTAGTAGATACTCCAATCAAAGGCTATACTGACAACTACAACTCGCTCCATGACAGAACCAAGGAGTGTCTTTTAGCGCTTCAAAATCTTCACTAAAGAAATTGGTCCAAGCAACGCGTCTCCGATATGAGCAAGCGCTGAAAAATCCTCGAGAGGTTCCGACAATCACAGAGTTCCTGGAATTCTTAGAAAGAAATTTCCAATCAATAGAAGTGTTTTCTGAAAAAACGTCGCATTCAAAATCAAGGGTGTGTACTTCCATCACCACAAAGCAGGTCAACAATTCATGTGTTATGTGCAAAAATGGAAATCATCCGTTATTCGCATGTATCAAGTTTCGTCAGTTATCCACATCAGCAAGACTACAATTCATTCAAAAGCAAAGATACTGTGTGAACTGTTTAAAGCCCGGTCACAACTCTAAAACCTCTATGTCAAGGGGTTGCAAGGAATGCAGCAAAAAGCACAATACATTGCTGCACTTGGAGAGCTCGAATCAAGGCAATAATCCAGCAACATCATCAACGCCAGTTAAAAAGCTCTTGAAGTGAACGGACGTGTGAGCTCATAATAAAAATAAAAAATATTCGTGTTGGCGTTCAAACAGCAATAATTTGCTCGCAAAATTCAATTTTTAATTTAAATGAACATACATATGACATACGTGAAAAAGAAAAAAGAAAATTATATTATTACGAGTAAAAATTATAAATTAAATTAAAGAAACTAACAAACAAATCACACTCTTAAATTCAATGTACAAAACAAAACTCAGAAGTCATAACAAAAGTACCAACAACAAAAATAAAAAAACCATTAAACAACAAAAAGCAGTATTAAATAAAATGGATAAAACAAATTCTCCCAAGCAAAAAAGAATAAGAGAAATTATCCAAACATCACACTCTGAAAACACTCCAAAAATGGGCGGGTGCAACGACCGGGAATCTCTTTATTTATCCAGCACTAATTCTCCCTTGAAATTCTTAAAAGTAATGGAAAAAAGGTTTGATAAATTATGTGAACAGTTGCAAAAAAAAACATACAAACAATGTTTCATGAATATGAGCAACGAATGTTAAGCGTTATTGATAAGAGACTAAACGTAACAATGTGTGAGATAAACAACCTAACTGAGAGATTATCAGCAGCAGAAACAGAATTGCAAAAAATTAAAAATGCAGCGTCTGATAAAATAATAGCACAAGCAAATGAAAACAATAGTTTAAAAAAAGAAATTGAAATTTTAAAAAAAATACGTAAAAAAGCAGGCAAATTCTATAGTGTCAAACGATCTACGTATATGGGGTGTTCCACAAACTAATAATGAAAATCTTTTTGAAATGTATAAACTAATATGTGAGACAGTCCAAATTCATGGTCCTACTGTAAAAGAAATATATCGTGTTAGAATTAACAAGAGCAATAATTATATAAATAATAGAAAAGACATGAGTAAAACGCAAGATTCGGCAATAATTTTAAAATTTTCAAGTCTATATGATAGGAACTATGTTCTAAACTGTACAAAAATATATATTAAAGAAAATAGGGACTGCCTTCGGCTAAATATAATTGGGTTTAACAGTACCTCTCCATTCTACATAAATGAAAACTTAACAACAGAGAATCACAAAATTTTCCTTCGGGCTCACAGACTGAAAAAAGATAAAGTCATATCAACAGCATTTATCCACCGTGGGATTGTTTATGTAAAACCACTTGAAAATGATGAACCGTTAAGAATTGACGACCTGGAGGACCTGAACCAGTTTTTTCGCACTGACAATAATTTACCCGATGTCTTATAAATATCTAATTGATTTTTTAACCACGATTTTAAATATATTTTATGTTATAATTAATTTATTAGCAATCCTTACTAATATAAATATTTTTCTTTCAATTTGTTTCTATTTTTATTGTGAAATGTACGTATTGCTTATCAGTAACTCTAAATTTGCTTGCATTGCAAATATATTTAATGATTATGAATTTTAACAATATGAGGGTTGGCTCTAGAGAAAACTTGACCACAATGATAAAAATTCTCTCCAAAAATGTTTCTGGTTTAAAAATATGCCATATTAACGCCTAAAGTTTAAACAATAAAATGGATGAATTTCAACTTATCTTTGAAAACTCTGAGATCCATGTAATATGCATATCAGAAACGTGGTTCCATATGGAAGCTCATAGCGATGTTTACAAGTTACATGGTTATCGTCTTTTCCGTTCTGATAGAGAAAGAAATGGTGGTGGTGTTGCGGTTTATATAAAATCCAATATTCGATGCAAGGAGATAAATATAAATAGTGTAGGAGACAATGTTGAGCAGATATTTGTTAAAATTAACAATGACATGGAGAACCTTTTGATCGGCGTTATATATAGACCTAACCGAAATATAAATATGAGCGCTACGCTAGATATGATTAGCGGTTATACACTTGGTTATGACAATGTAATTTTAACCGGAGATTTCAACGCAAATACCCTGGAGGATAAAAGTCTCGTAGAAGATATGGAATCTATTGGTATGTATATAGCGAATAATGAAGTTCCCACACACTTTACATCCACAACGAGGACTCTACTTGATCTTTGCTTTATTAATGATAAATCTCGCCTAATACTTTTCGATCAACTGTCAGCATCCATGTTTTCACGCCATGACTTATTGTTTATATCATATGATTTTAAAATAACAAATAACATTCAGATGCAACATTTTTACTACAGAGATTTCAAAAATATTGATTAGCAATCTCTTGGCACTGAACTGTTATCTCTTAATTGGGGTAATATGTATGATACTTCTGATACTGATGAGCAACTAAATATATTAAACGGTAATATAAGATATCTTTATGATAAATATGTCCATGTAAAGTCAAAAGTAATTCGTAATGACAATCTCTGGTTTACTTCTGAGATTAAAACTTTAATTGAAGATAGAAATCGTGCATACGCTAGATGGAAACGATTCAGAATTCCTGAGTTTTATGAATTATTCAAACAAGCAAGAATAGCAGTCAATAAAAGCATACATAGAGCAAAGTCAATGTATTATAATCATAAATTTCAAACATGTATCGACTCTAAAAGAAAATGGAGAGAAATTCATTAAAAAGGGATTAATTAATCGTAAAAATGCTGAAACACAATTAGTTGATGTGAATCACTTAAATAATCAGTTTGCAAATATACCGATGCCAAATGTGAATTTGAATTTCTATAGAAATACTGTTTTTACCCATCAACTATCCCATGAATTTAATTTTACGAATGTGACACAGGAGGATGTTAGCGAAGCCTTTTTAAGTATAAAATCAAACGCCGTTGGTTCTGACGAAATGCATCCAAAATTTATCAAAATTATCCTTCCTTATACGCTAAGATACATCACGCACTTGTTCAACACAATAATAACGACATCTACATTTCCGTCTTTGTGGAAGCACGCCAAACTAGTACCTGTTCCTAAACCAAACAAAAGTTTTAGACCAATTGCGATCCTCCCGTATATTTCAAA
This sequence comes from Germaria angustata, assembly GCA_963681545.1. Taxonomy (NCBI): domain Eukaryota; kingdom Metazoa; phylum Arthropoda; class Insecta; order Diptera; family Tachinidae; genus Germaria; species Germaria angustata. The sequence goes on from OY812998.1 coordinate 86,629,374, forward strand.
AGCCTTTGAGAAACTCATTCACCAGCAAGTTATGCGTTATCTACATGCAAACTCGTTACTGGATGAAAGGCAGTCTGGATTTAGACCCAAACATAGCTGCTTAAGTACCTTGATCGAAGTACCTGAGGAAATAAGATGTCAAATTGACAAACGACAAACGTTATCATTTCTTATACTACTCGACCATTCTAAGGCTTTCGATGCAGTACATCACACTATTTTATGCCATAAATTAAAGTACATGTGCAATTTTTCGTCAACTGCGATTAAGCTTTTAACTACGTATCTTAGTGACAGAACGCAAAGTGTTTCCCAAGAATCAAATACATCCACTAGTTGTGCAATGCCTCGAGGTGTATCCCAGGGCTCGATACTTGGGCCGCTGTTATATTCTATTTATACTAACGATCTTCCAACACATGTTAAACATTGTAAAACACAAATGTATGCTGACGATGTACAACTGCATATTAGCTGCAGTGCAACAGACATAGCCAACTGTGTGCGATTAATAAACCAAGATCTTGAACAAATATATTTATGGGCGTCTGCGAACGGTTTAAGCTTAAATCCTAAGAAATCGTCTGCTTTAGTTATTGGTCTACCAAAAAATATTGAAACGTATGTTCCGCCAATCCTAATAAACAATACGGTTACAAAATTCGTGGACTCAGCTAAGAATCTTGGTGTTATCTTTAACAAAGAATTGAATTGGTCGGACCATATTAAGGCCAGCTGTGGTAAAATATACGCATTGCTACGAAATCTTTGGGCGTCACAACATTTTACGCAAATACATATTAGAATGCTGTTAGCAAAAACTTACATTTTTCCAACTCTTCTGTATGGTTGTGAGCTTTTTGCTAGTTGTAATGCTTTGAGTAAAAGAAGGCTAAATGTGACATACAACAATGTTGCAAGATACATTTTTGGCATAAGAAGAAACGGTAGTATATCACACCTCTCGAAACAAATTTACAATGTTACATTTGATAACCTGCTTAAATGCCGAACACTACTGCATTTGCACAAAATTATTTATACGCGCCAACCTCCCTATCTACATCGAAAAATAACGTTCTCCCGCTCAAATAGAGGGAACAAGATAAACAACTTCAAATTCAATAAAGCGATCTCAGAGCAACACTTCTACATAAATTCCATTCGCCTTTGGAGCCAACTACCCGCTCAAATACAAACATTAAGCAATGCAAGCCATTTCAAAACTGCCACATTTAGGCACTTTTCGTATTATTTGCCATATGTATGTACTTATGTATTTTAACAGATTTGTTCTAAGTTTATTGTTGTAATTTTGTTTATTTTTTATTTATTTTTTTTCTTTTTCTTTAATGTTTTGGAATTTAATTTTGTTTTTATTTATTTATATTATTCATCTTTATTTCTTTTTTTATACGTACTATAAAACAAAACTCTAAGCAATACTTTAATATAAGACATGTTCTTGTTGTATTGTAATGACTTGATAAAATAAACTAAACTAGACTAAAAAAAAAAAACATTTCAAACAACAAAAATCTACAAGGCGATCACTCATCATCTAGAAATCAAGACGCCATATCACTTACAACGTACAACCAATCCAAAAGTCCCAGCTACGTTCTTCTGAGCACAGCAATGATAAAAATATGAGCTAATGAGGAAGAGATACAATGTAGAGCACTTCTCGATTTAGGATCCCAACTGAATTTTGTCAGCGAACGTCTAGTTAAACGTCTCGGAATTTCAACTAAACCAACATCAATCTCCATTAGTGGCATCGCTTCTAGTGACACTAGGGTAACACGCCGAGTAAACGTAGCATTACATTCAAGAATCAATAATTATACCACACGGCTTGAAGCAGCGGTCCTTCCGCACATAATTTCACCTCAACCATCACAAGTTATCAATATAGATCATTGGCCAATTCCAAAGAACATTATGCTAGCAGACCCACAATTCAACCGTCCTGAGAAAATAGATGTTCTACTTGGGGCAGAATTTCATCACCAACTACTGTCAGGTGGGCAGATTCAACTCGGTAACGATTTGCCCATTTTAAATGACACTTTAGTTGGCTGGGTAATTTCTGGTAGAATTGGAGAACATGAATCATCAACTGCAGCATGCGGAATATATACTGAAGACGAAATTAATTTGGAAGAAGCTTTTGCTCGGCTCTGGGAACTGGAAACTATCAGCACATCTGACAGATGTCTTTCGGTGGCTGAAAGACAATGTGAAAACCATTTTTTGCAGACTCACACCATTGACAAAAATAGAAGATTCGTGGTCAAAATTCCATTCTGCACTAGCTCAAACACTCTTGGCGAATCCAATGGAGTAGCTTTCAACAGATTTCTATCATTAGAAAGGCGATTATCAAAGTCTCCAGAACTCAAAGCTCAATATATAAATTTCATGAAAGAATATGAAGAATTAGAGCACAAAGCCCAAATAGACATAAACTCTCTACAAACACCAAATTACTTCATTCCTCACCACTGTGTACTTAGACCAGAGAGTCTAACAACAAAATTACGAGTAGTTTTTGATGCCTCCACTAAAACTACTAACGGAGCTTCGTTGAATGACATAATGTATATAGGACCCATAGTACAGAGTGAATTATTTTCTATTATACTACGCTTTCGGTGTCCACAATTTGTCTTCACAACCGACATTAAAAAAATGTACCGCCAAATAATAATGCACCCAGACGATAGAAACTTTCAAATAATTATTTGGAGAGAAAATCCCACCAAACCAATAAGGTATTATAAACTAAATACAGTCACATACGGAACAAGATCTGCACCTTATCTAGCTACAAAATGCTTAGAACAAATCGCTAAGAAAAACGTGATACGATACCGATATGGAGCCCAATTTTTACTCGAAAACTTCTATGTAGATGACGGTATTGGCGGAGGGGATGACTTACCCACGGTGCTAGCAATTCAGTCAGAACTACAACACATATTGCACCAGCATGGTCTTGAAGTACAAAAATGGGCAGCAAATCATCCAAAACTACTTCAAAACGTCACCGAGGAACAACAAGAGGTTAATTTTGACTTCGATAGTGAGAACAATAATATCGTGAAAACCTTGGGCTTAACATGGATGCCACAACATGACAAACTGTGTGTGAAAATATGCCTAAGGGAGATTAACCACGTAACAAAATGCACAATTAGCTCAGATTTAGCTAGTTTGTTCTATCCTCTGGAACTACTATCGCCAATTGTACTTACCGCAAAAATATTTATCCAAGAACTATGGCAAAAAAGGTTAGACTGGGATGAGGCTCTGTCAGAAAATATTCATTCAACTTGGGTTACATTCAGACAAGAGTTAGAACACATAAAAGATCTAAGAATCACGCGACATATCTTCGAAGGACATGTGACATCCAACATACAAATTCATGCCTTTGCAGACGCATCAGAAAACGCATACGGCGCAGCAGTCTACATTAGATCAACAACGAAAAATAATCAGATTATTGTGAGATTATTATTGCAATACAAGAATTGTCAATAGCAGAACAGCGGCGACATATAAGCTCAAAAGATAATCCTGCAGATATTTTGTCGCGTGGCATCTCTCCAAGAAAACTCGCATCAAACAATTTGTGGTTCTACGGCCCCATATTTCTACATGGACAACAAGAGATATGGCCAAAATAATTCTTCAAAGCAAATATTATCGATCAGAATTTTGATGCAGAGCGAAAAAAGGTAGCAGCAGCAACATCAGCGAGTGATCCTGCAGATAGTGTGATCTACAACATTAAACATAATGGCTCATTCAGAACGCTACAACGAGTAGTTTGCTACATTGTGAGATTCATCAATAATACAGGAAGGGGCAATCAACAATCCAAGCTATTATTATCAGTTCCAGATCTAGAACAAGCTCTTATTTTGATTGTACGGGCAATGCAATACTCAGATTTTGACGAAGAACTAAAACACCTAATGAGGTACAAGCAAGTAAGCAAAAATAGCCCATACAATAACCTTGCCCCAGTACTAGACACCAACGGCATCATCAGAGTGGGAGGAAGATTAGAAGCATCAGAGTTTCCGTATGACGCCAAACACCCTATGCTTATCCCGTATAATGATCCGATATCAAAATTGCTGATGCAAATGGTGCATGAGGAAAACCGTCATTGTGGTCCTCAGGCACTCTTATCACACACAAGAAAAAAAATACTGGCCAATCAAGGGAAGTCAATGGCCTGATCAATTTTTCAACATTGCATAAAATGTGCTAGAGCTAAACCAAAACTTCTTACTCAAATTATGGGAAATCTTCCATCTACAAGAATCATTCCAACTCGACCCTTCATTAACTCTGGAGTTGATTTTTGTGGTCCATTTTGGGTCCACTATAAGAGCAGAGGAAAGAGATCTCAGAAGGCCTACATTGCAGTATTCTGCTGTTTTGCTACCAAAGCAGTGCATCTAGAACTAGTTAGCAGTTTAACAACAGATGCATTCGTAGGGGCATTAAAAAGATTCATAAGCAGACGAGGCCATTGCAAAAATTTATACTGTGATAATGCCACCAATTTTGTTGGTGCCAAAAATCAACTGGCACAGTTGTCAGAAGCAGTTTACGGAGATTCAGCTACCGAAAAAATAGATAAAGAATGTACAGCTCGAGGCATTATGTTTCATTTTTTACCACCAAGATCACCTCATTTCGGAGCCTTATGGGAGGCAGCAGTAAAATCGGCCAAACATCTCCTTGTACGAAGTGTATCAACAGCATCACTAACATATGAGGAACTTGACACAGTGATCATAGAGATTGAAGGAATTCTTAACTCCCGTCCCATAAGTCCGATGTCAAACAATCCGAACGATTTGGCGGCATTAACCCCTGGCCATTTTCTCATAGGAGCGCCACTCAACTCCCAAATTAACGTAGCAGCCACCGAAAACCGAAGGAATCTTCTCACTAGATGGAAGTCAGTTACACACTTAAAATCAGAACTTCAACACAGACACAAATGGAACAAACAACAGGATAACATTAAATCGGGAGGCATGGTGATAATAAGGGAGGACAACACAACCCCTTTACAGTGGCCTCTAGGAAGAATCGTAAAAACACGCAAGGGCGATGATGGCTTCATTCGAATATTTGATGTCAAGACATCAAAAGGAGTTTGCAGAAGACCAATTTCTAGGCTGGCACTATTACCAATAAGTAACTCTGAAAATGACGATCCGTCCCCCTTTGACAAAATCCCTCAACAAGATGACTCGATGAGCACAATCATTCATCGGAACGAAAAGCCTGAATGTGATAAAAAACGGTGAAGAGTGTCGATGGGCATCTTCACTATTATGATAGCGATCATATTAATGCCGCTAGTATTAGAGGCACAAGTACATAATAAAAGGTTCGAAAATCGGATGGGCATACATTTTGAAGGAATTGGTTCCGCCACAATTATAACTACAGAATGGCAATTATTAGTTTATTATCGCGGATCGTGTCTTATTACACCAAGAGGTCGAGCGTTGTTCAACACAATTTCAAAAATGGGCTTGGACGTCATTTCGAGCAGGGAGCCCAATTACTGGCCTACTGACATACAAAAAATTCCAGGTGTTATAGATTCTCTAGGGATTTAATTCATATTGAAGCTTCTCATGATCTCTCCTCCGATCACTCTCCCACGATCGTTACAATTTGTAGCCCTCTAAGAAGTGATTTACCTCACCCATATGTGAAGGTGATAAATCGTGTTAATTGGCTGGGGTTCAAAAAATATCTCAGTAGTCATTGTACGAAGAACATCACGCGAAGAACTTCCGATGATATTGAATTTAACATTGCCAATCTTACCGAAAATATTAAACAGGCTGCTAAATATGCCACTACTTCCTATGCGCAGATTGGGTTTAATAGAATTTATTCTGCAGATATTGAACGTCTCGTATGTGAAAAAAGAAGAGTTAGAAGGGAATGGCAACAGCACAGATCACCCCATCATAAAACTAGACTTAGAGAATGCACTAAAAGACTCCAGGAGTTGCTTGTATCTGAAAAATCTGCTTCTCTTAAGAACTATCTGGAAGGTTTCGATGTCGCAGCAGCATCTAAATACTCCTTGTGGCGCGCTGCTAGAAAACTTAAAACACCCGTTGAGTCTAAACTGCCTCCGCGCACTTCTACCGGAGGTTGGGCTAGAGTATTACTCACACAGCTGGAAACTTGCCATGGTCAAAATGATTCCAAAGGCGGGCAAAGATCTTACCAAGACTGAGTCATATAGGCCAATAAGTTTACTGTCAACAATTTCAAAGCTCTTCGAAAAGCTGCTCATGACAAAATTGTCCCCAATTGTGACTGATATTGGTTGCATACCGGACCATCAATTTGGTTTTAAAAGTCAGCATAGTACCGTTCGCCAAACTCATAGATTGGTTCATTTCATAAGAAGAACATTTGAAGAAAAGAAGTATTGTTCTTCCCTCTTTATTGATGTCTCTAAGGCATTTGATAAAGTGTGGCATGAAGGCCTAATTCTAAAATTGAAGGCATATCTGCCAGTAAACATTGTAAATATTTTGGAAAGTTATATTCTTGCCCGGAAGTTCACTGTTGTGGAAGGAGACTTCATGAGTGTGCCCGAAACTATCTCATCCGGTGTGCCACAGGGGAGTATACTGGGGCTAGTTTTTTATTTGATTTATACCTGTGATATGCCTTTGTGCAGTAATATCCTCACTTCTACATTTGCTGATGATACAGCCTGCCTTAGTATGCATGAAAACCCCCACGAGGCATCCCGTTATCTTCAGGAACATATTAAGCTGTTGGAACTGTGGTTGAACTTATGGAGAATAAAAGTAAATGAACAAAAGTGTGTTCATGTCACATTTACTCTACGAAGAGACACTTGTTCCCCCATTCGAATCAACAATCAAGTTGTTCCTCAACATTCACAGGTGAAATACCTTGGTATACACCTTGACCGACGGCTTACATGGAAACACCACATAGACTCTAAGCTAACACAAATGAAGCTTAAATTAACCCAGATACACTGATTGGTAGAAATTCTACCCTCAGTCTAGATTGTAAACTTTTAATATACAAGTCGCTTTTGAAACCCATATGGTGTTACGGAATTCAGCTATGGGGCACTGCTTCAGATTCCATTGTAGAGAGAATCCAACGAATAAAAACAAAATTTTAAGGTTAATAACGTCGGCTCCATGATACATAAAAATTCAATTTTACATCGTAATTTAAATATGCCACTTGTGACCGCTGAAATTACAAAATATGCTGGAAAATATTTAACAAAACTCGAATCCCATCCTAATCCCCTAACATCTTGAACTTTACTGGACACATCCGCTTAAAAAAGAGGGATACTACGGCCTTATTACGCCACCCTTCAGATGGAATTTTTAGACTATTTTTGTGCTTAACACATTTTTTTGACGGGCGAGGTTGGGTTGAAAATGCCTTCGCAGTTACAGTGACCGTCGTCGAGTGCGTTGTGTTGTTTTCCACTAAAAAACTCCCTCCTCCGTTTCTGGTGGGATGCCTTCCCGGGACTGTTTTCTACATTATTTCAAGAAGGCACAGAAACTTCATCCTCCTAAGAAGGACTTTGCTCGTAACACCCACGTTTGGGTCCGTCAATTTCATGCTGCTGGCTCATTCTTGCTGAGTCCTCGTTGATGGGGACTTATTTTGCCGTGCATCGAGGTCTCTTTGCTTTCTTCTTAAGACATACTCGATGTAGTTACTCACAGCATTGCATGCGTTTTCGCATTCGAGCATTCTGTTTACTATGTTGGCAGGAGTGAAAACGCCAATCTGCTCTCTTAATGCGATTCGCTCAGTATTCCATCTGATGCAGTTGAAAAAGAGCGTTCTGCATCGTTGTTTGTTGCATCGCAGTAGATGCAACTGGAATTACCTACTTTGCCCATATGGTGCAGATACTTCCGGAAGTATCCCTGATCTGAAAGGAACTGGATCAGAAAGTAGTTAATCTCCCCAAATTTCCTTTGAGTCCACCTTTCTATGTTAGGAATGAGCCTCTTCGTCCATCTACCGGACTTTTCTGCGTTCCATCTGTTTTGCCATCGCTGGATGGTTTCAGATCTCCGCTCTGCAGCGCTAGTAGTAATTTCCGCCCCCCTAGAGTCCCATTCCTCTTTCCGTTCGCGCACCAGGAGATCAACCGGAATCTCTCCACTTATTACGAAGACCGCCGCGCATGAAATTGTACGGTAGACTGAGGCGATTCTGAGTACCGCTGTGCTTTGGACTTCTTCTAGAGTCTTACGCTTAGACTTTACTCTCGTGCGTTAGTAGTATAAATATGGGGATTCCGTATCAAAAATCCCATACATTTTTGGGATCATGTCATAACCCAACAAACCATATAGTCTGATAACGATAATAATTTGTATGCAAACATTTCCAATAGCCTACTGTATGGTTAGCTGGGTTATTTCTATTAGGGCGTATCCGATCGCTGAGCAGCTGTGTACATACATATGTATGTACATATTTCTAAACACGCGTACATATGTATGTATGTATGATTATCTTTTTGACGAGCGCCTCTCGGGCACATTTTTGGCAACTGGGCTGGCACGACTTGGCTTGGTTTGGCTTGCCTGGAGTTGGGTGGGGGGTTTGGGTGGGGGTTTGGCTGATGTTCGGGTGGGGTTTGGCTGGGGTTGGTTGGGTAGGATTTGTATTATAATTTTGTATGAGAAAACTAACAACGATGATATAAGTGCCACCCTATTGTATTGTTGTTCTGTTGTTAAAAGTTCTGTTGTGGTTTTTAAGTTCTGTTGTGAGTTTTTTTCATTGATATGTATGAATGTGTTTGGTATGTGTTTGATTTAATTAAGTTGTTTGAATACAAAAGCATAATTGTAACCACACACCCAACAAAGTTGATTAGAAATAAAAATCAAAGCAATACTATTTATGTGTGTATATATGTATATACATATATTTTATTTATTAATTTGCTTGAAAATTTTATAATATAATAAAAAATAATAAAATCTGATATTGAAGTATATATAATATTATTGAAAAATTCTTTCTAACGCACACACGTAATAAGTTCTAAAAAGAAACCAACGTAAAAAATGAACGGTAGATTTATTTGTGAATTTTGTAAAAAATTATTTACATTGAATAATAATTTAAGACGTCATATTCAACGGTTTCATAATGGTCCTTCCTCATCGTTTAAGTGTACAACCTGTAAAAGACATTTCTCAAATAGAGAGGAATGGCACCGACACACACACACTGAAACAGAAGGTTATAACAATGATGAAAATATAAATATTTTTTGTGATGATTGTGAAAAAATGATTTTAAGAAAAAAGTGGTCTTATCATAAAAGAACAAATGAACATAAATATAATTGTTCTAAGAGATCAGATAAAGATGATGATGTTGATAATTTAAAATGTATGAAATCTTCATTCAGCAATCGTATCGCAACATATTTTATTGAAAATGAGAATGAAAATGAGTTAATACCTGATAGTTTTCTAGCTTCAATCAGAGAAAAGGTTATAAGATTATTATGTAATCACATACAAAAACATGAAAACATAAAATTCAACATTGAGTTGTTCGCTGAATATATATTGATAAAGGAAGACGATGATGTTGGTGTTGGTAATTCATCTATGATTGATATAAAGTCACATCAGACTAAAATGATAATTCTTGGAATGTATTCAACAAGAGATCATATTCTTAATATTTACAATGAACAATGTGATGTTATAGTGAAAAAGATGAGTGAATTCCAGGAGCGAGATAGTGGTTGGACATTGATTCGAATTATGCATTTGGAAGTGAATATTAACCAATACAAGTGTATAAAAGGCTCGAACTATATTCCACTACCACCCTCAATACTGAAGAAGTTGGCCTGTATTAATGTTCAAAATAACGATGAGTATTGTTTTAAATGGGCACTAATATCAGCATTGAATCCAGTTGTTTTAAATTCAAATAGATGTACATCATACAAAATAATCAATATTGAAGATGAAGTACTTGTGTTGTAAAACGGGATTGTTTTAAATTTTAAAAACTTGAATTTTTCACTTAAGATTAATGAAATCAAAATCTTTGAAGCCAATAACAGTGATATTAGTATTAACGTGTTTGGTCTAGATGTGGATAATAGAGTAATCGGTCCATATTATTTTACACAAAAGGAAAAATCTAATCATATCAACTTGTTGTTGCTTGAGGACGTTGAAAAATCACATTATATATGGATTAAAAATATTTCAAGGTAAATACATATATTATACTTTTTAACAAAAAGTATACTAATTAATTTTTTCATTTTTATATTTAACTTTTAACAGATTAATTAGAAGCCAATTAACACCCCATAAAAATAAAGTCTGGATATGCAATTGCTGTTTAATACATTTTCATGAGGAATCATCGTTGCTCAATCATAAAAAAGAATGTAATAGGGTAGTGACATATATGCCCGTCGCAGAAAACAGTAAGCTTAGTTTTAAGAATTTTAAAAAGCAAATGAATATACCTTTTGTCTGCTATGCTGATTTTGAGTGTATACTCGAATCAGTTAATATACAAAATTCGTTTAACGTTAAATCAGTACAAAAACATATTCCATTTGCTTATAGCTACTACATTAAGTGTTCTTATAACTCAGATTTAGATATTTTTAGAATTTACAGTGGTGTTGATGCACCGCAACATTTTTTTAAAAGTTTAGTTCATGACATTTTATCGATTTACACTGGGCATCTGAGTATTGTCAAGCCAATGAATCCCTTAACAACCCTTCAACAGATTCAACATTATGAAAGCAAGACTTGTCATATTTGTTCTGAACCTTTAACTAATGAGACTAAAGTAGCTGATCATTGTCATCTAACTGGTCAATATAGGGGTGCAGCCCATAACCACTGTAATCTAGAATATCAAATACCAAAATTCATTCCTATATTTTTACACAATCTTTCAGCATATGATTGTCATCTCTTTGTAAGGGAGCTTTCAACAATTGAAGGTGATATAAATATAATACCTTTAAATAAGGAGCTCTATGTATCCATATCAAAGAGTATTGCAGTAATGAACTATGACGAATTTTATTTGATGAATCGAACTTTGATTCGATATTCTTTACATCAATCCTTTTATGTTGTTTAAAAAAACGCATTCTGAAATCTAATGATAACATAATATATAAACCAGTCTCTTTTATTTGTTTTCAATCAATTTAATTTTAATCTTTAATCGATAAGGTATCAATAGATATGACAATCATTTATAAAAAGATATTCAGTCGTCATCCATACTTCATCGGTAAAGGTTTTCTAAATAAAATAATTAATAAACTTCCCATTGAACTTCATCTACCCGGTTATCAATTTTGCGGACCTGGTACAAACTTAAAGAAACGTTTAGCTAGAGGTGATCAAGGAATCAATCCATTGGATACTGCTTGCAGAGAGCACGATATAGCATACTCAAACAATAAAGATTTAGAGAAAAGACATATTGCTGATAGAATTTTAACTGAAAAGGCTTGGCCAAGGGTCAAAGCAAGCGATAGTAGTTTGGGTGAAAAATCAAACGCTTGGTTTGTTGCTACTGCAATGAAAGCAAAAACAAAATTCGGTATGGGTAACGTTATTAGTAAAACTAAAAAGTCGTCTCCAGTAAATACCCACAAACTATTTAGACATGCATTAAAAAGTGCAAGAAAGAATATAAAGAAAAGTGAAAACTTGAAAGATGCTATAAAGATTTCACGAAAAGTTGTAAACAATATTTTCAAGGGGAAGAAAAAATCGTTAATAAAAACACCTCGAATAATACCGCTACCAAAATCTGGAGGTTTTCTTCCACTTGCCCCTATATTTGCTGCACTGGGTGCACTTGGTGGTTTAGCTGGTGGTGTATCTGGCATTACAAAAGCAATCAATGCAGTCAAAAATGGAAAGGAACAATTGGCTGAAGCAAAACGACATAATAGTACAATCGAAGCCATTGCGATGGGAAAAGGCATGTTCTTAAAACCTTATAAAAAAGGTTTTGGATTATATTTAAAACCTTATCAACAAAATTTTTAATGAAGCTACCTAAAAGAGCTCTTTCTGATGTAGACTTGAGAAAATATGCAAAACATATTCCAAATTTTAGAGATGTGTTTATGTGTAACACCCTTCCAAGCAGCAAACCATTTAAAAAAGAATGTGGAATAATCAATCTGGATACTTCAAAGGGACCTGGCACACATTGGGTAGCATACTGGAAAAACAACAATCAAATCGAATATTTTGATAGCTTTGGCAATTTGCAACCACCAAAACAATTAATAAAATATTTAGGAAAAAACATTAATTATAATTATGATAGATATCAAAATTTTAATACAATAAATTGTGGTCATTTATGTTTAAAATTTTTGTTTTCGAAGCTAAACTAAAAAGAAAACTATAAATGTTTTAATAAAATACATTGATTAAGAATTAAAAAGATCTTGTTTTATTTATATATATAAATTTTTTTTTTTTTTTTTTTCATTTATTAAAAATTTTAAAAGAAATATTATAATTAAATAATTTTTCTAATTTCGCTTGTTAGAGGTGAGTATTCAATTAAGCGATCATGAATAACTAAACAGTATGCTGATGTTTTTTCTGGAATTGGTTTGTTTGCTTCAGTATCAAATTCAATTCGTACATCAATAGGTCCAATTTTAACAGTCTCATTTTGATGTGAAACATCAACAACAATAAGCGGTGCGTAAGACTTGTAATCATTAACATCCAGCAATGGTTCAGGTTCTCGCATGTAAAAGCTTTGTTGAAATTTTGCATACATATTATATAGTACAGAATACTGACCATTTTCAAAACGATTATTTAAATCGTCATATGGATATGATTCTGAGTTTAGATATACTTTTAAATTAGAGATATTACAATGGTCAAATATATTTCCTTGTTCTTTACCTTTCTCTTTTTGTAAACCAATTATAAGAAATCGTGGTCTTTCGTTTTGTGGAGAAAGCTTCACATTCCATAAAACCTTTGTATTCGTTGGTAGTGCAGGATTTACATGACAATCCCAACTACGAAATGCAATTGGTATAGAATTTTTGCTGTTGATTATCTTAAACATTTCCAATTTTGCAAAGTCTGCTAGTTGAATATGTGGCATTTTCCATGTTATATCCAGAATTGTTAATTTCAACTGATCAGTTGTATTTGTAGAATAATATGATCTTTCATCGGATGTAGAACGTTGAAGAACGAGCTCATGTTTCGAATTTAATAGTATTTTGTTATAATCTTCAGCAAACCCCATCAACATTTTCAGAGGTATACAACAGCTAAAATGACTTTTTTCTAAAACAAAAGTTTCGTTAAGACACCAACCAGCGTTTTTTAGTGTAGCACTTTCATCCTTATTCAATGATACAAAATTTTTCATGGTGGATGAAATTCCAAGTTTGCGTGTACGATCAACTTCAAAACCATTAATTTCATAACGAATTTCATCAAACAAATATGAAACAAAGTTGTTTTTAAATTTCACATCTATAGCTGGAACCTCTTTGTTTGCTTCCTGCTTTACTATAAAACCATGAATGTAAATCATACTCTCACTTGGTAAGACAAAGAGATCTTGATTTTGAATTGGTATACGAATTTCATCATTGTTGTTGAATGATTTTAGATATGGAGAGTAACTATGATATTCTCTTTTTACAATACTCTCATCATATATAGGTTTTTGAAGGACATTTAGTATTTCATTCATGATTGAAGATTAAATCCTAATGATTTTAAGTATTCTGTATTATATGATGTTAACGGTTTTTTATTTTTTATACTTTCTCGAATGTGAGTTGATGAGGGATTGAATGGAAATCCTCTTTGCATTACGTTTTTATTGTAAATGATCATTATTCTGGTTTGAAGTGGAGTCTAAGAGTGATTTTTTCTCCTCTAAAATTTATAAGTTCACCGTCTTGATTTAAGATTCTAATCGTTATGTTGTTTATTTGCTGACAGTTGACGGGTAAATAAATAACATTTCGAGGTTTTTCGCTTATTTTATATCCTGGAGGAACATCAAGAGGAAATTCATGAGTAGCATGATTCGAAGTATTATTAATAAATGATCCGGTTGTTAAGTTGCTTTCAATGCGTATTGTATTAACATCCGTAATATGTGTAGGTAAGTCAGATTCAAATAATTCAGTTGAATTTACTTCTAATTTTCTTTTGCTAAATCCGAGCAACTTTCCTATACTGTTTGGTTGTGAAAAATCTATATCCATTGATGAGGTTATTTCAGTTTTAAGTGTGTTATTGTTAGCTTCAATTATTAGATAAATTGGTTCATCAATATCGTTTAAGCTTGAGTTTAAGAAAAAACCAATATCCTCAAGTTCATATGAACCAACCGGAATAGTAATAATATGATTTCCTATATGAAACAAATTGTTGTGAACATCTACATTGGGTATGGAATTGAATGTTGCAAAATCAATAAGTCCACAAACATATTTTGTAGGGAGTTCAATTGGAGGAAAATATTCTCCAACCAGAGTTGAAGTGTTTCCGTTTAAAGATATTGTTATTGACATTTCAAGTATTCAGAATGAACTGATGATGTTTGATGATTATTCTATCTGATTTAAGTGTTAAATAATAAATCAAAAAATGTCTTTTATAATTTTATGTTTTCTTTATTAATATTTGATTTAATAAACTTTCTTAAGAGTATTACATTTTTTTGAGCACATATACAATATTTTCTATGATAACAACAAACATTTACAGATTTATCATTTTGATATAATGTTTTTAAATTTGGACAATTTAGATCATCTAGGTTATAAAAATAAATTTTATCCTCAAAAATATTTTGAATCCACTTAATTTTTTCTAATCCTTTAGCATAACAAATAAAATTTTTATCTTTAACATGCTCAATATAATATTCCACAATATTTGCTAAGGTTGAATCGCCATCTTTCCATTTTAATCCATGATGATGATTATAAAACCAATTGATTGAATATTTTTCTTTTGTTGTCAACAATGAATATGGAAAAGGTGGTTTAATAATAAATGTTTGCACTTGTATATCGTTAATTGAAATACTCAGTTCTTTTCCGATGAATTTATTGTTGAGATAGAAACCTTGTACATCTACAACTAATATTCTCTCCTCAGACATTGTGTAATACTAATCAAGTCACAACGACGACTGTAGAACTGTTTATAAAGTCTATGTTTTTAAATTATTATAAAAATTCATTATACATAATGCGTGTTCCCAACTTTTATCGATAAGGGAACATTTACAGGTATCAGGTCCACAAGTTGTTTCATTGTTGGACCACACACAATTGGTGTAATGATATCCAAATTTTGATTTACTTTTCTTATAAAATGCATACTCATCGAATTGAGTTTTTAATTTCTTCAAAATAATCTCATGTTCATACCACAAAAACCTTTCTTCATTCAAGAAGTCATGTAAAATTTTCGAATAAAACTGATTATTCATTATTTTTCTTATTTTAATTTTTTTATTTATGTTAAATAAATGTTCTTAACACATCAACAACAACAAAGTTTATATTAAGTAGTAGTAGTAAATGTATTTCATCATATTAGTTAATTTATAATATTTCCATATCCAAATCATTGGTATAATCTTGAATGTTGATTAATGTCATATCGGATCGGTATGTAGTATCATCCTCAGAAACCGCCTCAATTTCACCATTACTTAAAATTCTCTCGTATTCAACTTGACGGTATTCGAAGCATGAAATATTTAATCGACGTTTCAAGTAATTGCTGTCATATGTACAACGGATTCTCAATTTTATATTATCTTTGTATTGAAGTTGAAAATGTCTATAAAATGGAGCCGAACTTTCAATTATTCCTGCAATATTTTTTTCTTTTTTTATTAAATCTTGCCTAAATGTTTCAATAGGTTGTTCAACAGTAAAAGACTGATTTATAGGTGGTGGTGGTGGGGAGTCTTCTTGTTCTTCGTTTGATTTATATTCTGTTTATGTTGTTGTTGTTGTTGACTCGATGTTTTTATTTAAATCATTACTAAACTTTAAAAGTTTGAAATTTAGTTGTATGCTCACAGTATCATTATTTGGTAATTTAATTGCAAATTCTGTATTTTTAAGTTCATTTTCACTCAAATCAATAGGTAATGAAGCTGAAAACACTTGTATGATATAGATATATGAAAACAATATGATAAAAATATTTTTCATTTTAGTTTTTTCTTTTTAATATATATGTTCTTAGGTTAGCGATATATTTTAACCATAACTATAAAATTACGAAGATGGAGCGTGTACAAACACGCTTTGGGACAAAAATTCGTTGTCTGGTGGAAGCGAATAAATATATATACCTACCGAGCATATTCAATAACACCATAGATGATGCTACTATTGCGGATTTTGACCGCAATACCTACTACCTTTTAAAAGAAAGAAAAGGTAGCGAAGATAGCAGCAGCAGCAATAAATATTATGAACTAACTATAAATGCAGCTGCAATAGGTAATTTTTGGTAAATAGTTTTTTTATTTATTTTATTATTATTAAATCTAAATATTATTTTTTGTTATCGTTCTAGCTCAAGATACACTAAAGAAACAAGATGCACTAAATAACTAAAAGTATAATTACACCAACTTTTTTATCATTTTTTTATTATATTGTAAAATTTTTAAACAAATTAATAAATAAAATATATAAGTACATAAATAGTATTGCTTTGGGTTTTTTTATTTCTTATCAACTTTGTTGTGTATGGCTAGGGTCTTGTATTCAAATAATTTCAAATTGTTGTGTATGGTTAGAGTCTTGTATTCAAATAATTTCAAACTCAAACAAATTCAATCAACTGTTTCAAACACACACACACACACACATTTATACATATCAACGAAACGAATGAAAAAAACCATAACAGAATTTTTAACAACAGAACAACAATACAATAGGGTGGCACTTATGTATATCATCGTTGTTAGTTTTCTCATACAAAATTAGTACACAAATCCTAACCAACACCTTAAATACTAGCAAAAAAATCACAGACTTTCGTAAACCGCCCTAATGTAGTTTAATTCATATTGTATTAACCCTCTAACGAACACATTCAATGTTACGACTTCACTTCAACAAAAATAACATCCACCACGATTTCCCCCTTACTTTGAATGATAAAGCTGTTATGATGTTAATAATAATAATATAGTATTTCTATATAATAAATATAATTTAAAATAAAAAGTAAAAATGTTTGTTTTATTATTATTTTATTCTTTATTCTTTTATATTAATTCATTTACAATTATAAATTCTCATCAACTTCTTAATCTATATATTTACATCTAGGAAAATTTGATTATCATCATCATCATCATCTCGCATAATATCACTATACAAAATTAAATTTGATGATGATGATGATGGTATTCTATAATGTCCCCATGCATAAGTATTAATACCATTATCTCTTATAAATCTCTTATCATCTAAATAGCTTAACGATAATTTACTAATATGTTGAGTATAAATGTTGTGAACCTTAGATCTAAAGATATACATGGAATCATAATATAATTTTTTATCTAACAAACATTTTCTAAAATCAACTATACTCAATTTGTTAGTGACACACTGCTTAACCCCTTTAATTTTTTTAATTTCTTTTTCTTCTCCATCTTTTTTAACTGAATACATTTTTGCTCTTAAACCAATGAATTCTTTGATAACTTTACCATTACACTCATCCTTCATCACGCCTAAAACTTTCTTATTGAGAAGTGGGATATTGTAGACATTATCTATCGGATATGCAGACGTATCAAAATGAGTATTTATATCGCCTTTAATATCACTGTATAGATCATCTGTTTTAATATCATAAATAAAGGAATCAGTATCCATATAATTAAGTTTAATGTTTTCACGATATTTTGGTTTTATGTAATCATAGTGAAAATTATACATTTTCCATTTAGATATTTCTAAAACAGAAAATCCAATATAAATGGGTTTATTGTACACAGATTTAATTCTTTTCATTTGAATGGCATGCATATTATCATGAATCTGAAGTGAACTATGAAAATTTGGTTTAGCTATAAGAGCCCTAGCTCCTAAACGTTTACCCCTACTCTCCCATTGACATACTATTTTAATATCTTTTCTCTTGTCGACGTTTTCCATAGTCTTTCCATATACTGAATTATTTAACAATTTAAAAAAATTTTCTTCAAATGAATTTTTAGCCAGAGACCTATGATGATTATTTAAATCAATATATTTTTTTATCCAATCTGATTGATTAAATTGAAGAATTCTATATATTTTCTTTAAAATTAGTCCATGCTGTATACACTGCTGCAAATTACGATAATGTATTATGTAGTGGCTTTTATTATTTAAATCAGTTATTAATTTCTTTTGTTTCATGCTTTCGATTTTCTTATTTTCAGAACAAAATGGAAAATCATTATGATAGTCATGCAGCATAGATGGATATTCTAGATCCACTTCTAATATATATCCAAGTGACGAATCTTCTGCTATATTATTAACGTTAAAATTTTCCAAATTCTCAACCCATTTGAAATTCTTATAGGGCAGGTATTGTGACATTGCATAACCATATAAGTTATTAACATCTAAATATATTAGATAATTTGATTCTTTGCTAGAATCATAATCACTAATATATTTATTATTAGCTACTGAATGTCGGTTAGAACACTGTACAATACCACCCCTTATACCTTGAAGAACAAAATTGTAGATATTAATATCTGTCAACAACTCTAATTCTACTTTGGTTGTTTTTAGCATTGCATCCCAGGATAGACCTGGAGTGGTATAATATTGACATGGATCTAAATTATATATGCTTACACAAACTTTACGGAAATTTTCAAATATGTCACAAAGTAAAAGAATATCTACTTTTAGATATAAAAACAAATAATCCTTTAATGTTATACATTTGAATGTTGACCATACTTTTTGTGCATGTTCATAATCCTCTACACTACATGACTCATTACTTAATTTATTGAAGAATTCTGAACGAGGTGGTAATTGAATTTCATCAAGTCGATTAATTGAACTTAAATAGTCGTACGGAAAGACTCCCTTACGTATCATTAAATTGAATTCTTCAGGATTTGGATAGCTTGACTTTACTCTCGATAAATCACTATCGGACAAATAACTGGCTAGCTTTGATATACTCGATGGCATAAACCTAAATGAATCGAGAAAACGTAACTCAAATGTATCTTTTTTTTCATTGACTGCAATACTCTTTGATATGGATACATAGAGCTCCTTATTTAAAGGTATTATATTTATATCACCTTCAATTGTTGAAAGCTCCCTTACAAAGAGATGACAATCATATGCTGAAAGATTGTGTAAAAATATAGGAATGAATTTTGGTATTTGATATTCTAGATTACAGTGGTTATGGGCTGCACCCCTATATTGACCAGTTAGATGACAATGATCAGCTACTTTAGTCTCATTAGTTAAAGGTTCAGAACAAATATGACAAGTCTTGCTTTCATAATGTTGAATCTGTTGAAGGGTTGTTAAGGGATTCATTGGCTTGACAATACTCAGATGCCCAGTGTAAATCGATAAAATGTCATGAACTAAACTTTTAAAAAAATGTTGCGGTGCATCAACACCACTGTAAATTCTAAAAATATCTAAATCTGAGTTATAAGAACACTTAATGTAGTAGCTATAAGCAAATGGAATATGTTTTTGTACTGATTTAACGTTAAACGAATTTTGTATATTAACTGATTCGAGTATACACTCAAAATCAGCATAGCAGACAAAAGGTATATTCATTTGCTTTTTAAAATTCTTAAAACTAAGCTTACTGTTTTCTGCGACGGGCATATATGTCACACCCTATTACATTCTTTTTTATGATTGAGCAACGATGATTCCTCATGAAAATGTATTAAACAGCAATTGCATATCCAGACTTTATTTTTATGGGGTGTTAATTGGCTTCTAATTAATCTGTTAAAAGTTAAATATAAAAATGAAAAAATTAATTAGTATACTTTTTGTTAAAAAGTATAATATATGTATTTACCTTGAAATATTTTTAATCCATATATAATGTGATTTTTCAACGTCCTCAAGCAACAACAAGTTGATATGATTAGATTTTTCCTTTTGTGTAAAATAATATGGACCGATTACTCTATTATCCACATCTAGACCAAACACGTTAATACTAATATCACTGTTATTGGCTTCAAAGATTTTGATTTCATTAATCTTAAGTGAAAAATTCAAGTTTTTAAAATTTAAAACAATCCCGTTTTCCAACACAAGTACTTCATCTTCAATATTGATTATTTTGTATGATGTACATCTATTTGAATTTAAAACAACTGGATTCAATGCTGATATTAGTGCCCATTTAAAACAATACTCATCGTTATTTTGAACATTAATACAGGCCAACTTCTTCAGTATTGAGGGTGGTAGTGGAATATAGTTCGAGCCTTTTATACACTTGTATTGGTTAATATTCACTTCCAAATGCATAATTCGAATCAATGTCCAACCACTATCTCGCTCCTGGAATTCACTCATCTTTTTCACTATAACATCACATTGTTCATTGTAAATATTAAGAATATGATCTCTTGTTGAATACATTCCAAGAATTATCATTTTAGTCTGATGTGACTTTATATCAATCATAGATGAATTACCAACACCAACATCATCGTCTTCCTTTATCAATATATATTCAGCGAACAACTCAATGTTGAATTTTATGTTTTCATGTTTTTGTATGTGATTACATAATAATCTTATAACCTTTTCTCTGATTGAAGCTAGAAAACTATCAGGTATTAACTCATTTTCATTCTCATTTTCAATAAAATATGTTGCGATACGATTGCTGAATGAAGATTTCATACATTTTAAATTATCAACATCATCATCTTTATCTGATCTCTTAGAACAATTATATTTATGTTCATTT
The DNA here is from genome assembly GCA_963681545.1 of Germaria angustata. Taxonomy (NCBI): domain Eukaryota; kingdom Metazoa; phylum Arthropoda; class Insecta; order Diptera; family Tachinidae; genus Germaria; species Germaria angustata. The sequence goes on from OY812998.1 coordinate 86,650,532, forward strand.
GTTCTTTTATGATAAGACCACTTTTTTCTTAAAATCATTTTTTCACAATCATCACAAAAAATATTTATATTTTCATCATTGTTATAACCTTCTGTTTCAGTGTGTGTGTGTCGGTGCCATTCCTCTCTATTTGAGAAATGTCTTTTACAGGTTGTACACTTAAACGATGAGGAAGGACCATTATGAAACCGTTGAATATGACGTCTTAAATTATTATTCAATGTAAATAATTTTTTACAAAATTCACAAATAAATCTACCGTTCATTTTTTACGTTGGTTTCTTTTTAGAACTTATTACGTGTGTGCGTTAGAAAGAATTTTTCAATAATATTATATATACTTCAATATGAGATTTTATTATTTTTTATTATATTATAAAATTTTCAAGCAAATTAATAAATAAAATATATGTATATACATATATACACACATAAATAGTATTGCTTTGATTTTTATTTCTAATCAACTTTGTTGGGTGTGTGGTTACAATTATGCTTTTGTATTCAAACAACTTAATTAAATCAAACACATACCAAACACATTCATACATATCAATGAAAAAAACTCACAACAGAACTTAAAAACCACAACAGAACTTTTAACAACAGAACAACAATACAATAGGGTGGCACTTATATCATCGTTGTTAGTTTTCTCATACAAAATTATAATACAAATTCTAACCAACCAACCCCAGCCAAACCCCACCCAAACCTCAGCCAAACCCCCACCCAAACCCCCCACCCAACTCCAGGCAAGCCAAACCAAGCCAAGTCGTGCCAGCCCAGTTGCCAAAAATGTGCCCGAGAGGCGCTCGTCAAAAAGATAATCATACATACATACATATGTACGCGTGTTTAGAAATATGTACATACATATGTATGTACACAGCTGCTCAGCGATCGGATACGCCCTAATAGAAATAACCCAGCTAACCATACAGTAGGCTATTGGAAATGTTTGCATACAAATTATTATCGTTATCAGACTATATGGTTTGCTGGGTTATGACATGATCCCAAAAATGTATGGGATTTTTGATACGGAATCCCCATATTTATACTACTTGCGTTGCCCCAAATTTCGCTGCCATATAGCAGTATAGAATTTGTGGTTGCTGTGTGTGGGCCCGCCAATGTTTGCCATTAGCCTGCTCAACATGCCTGAAAATTTTGCTGCCTTTGCAGCCGCATATTTTATCTGGGCCCAATAAGTAAGCCTACTATCGATTTTTACGCCCAGATATTTTATCGCCCTTTTCGTCACCAGGAGCATGTCATCTATCTGCAAGCTAATTTCTAGTTGCATATGCCCTCGCGTCATCATTATTAATTCAGTTTTGTTCACCGCAAGTTCGAGCCCATGGTCTTCGAGCCATGCTCGAGTCCTTATCATTACCTGATTCAGTTTTCTTTTAGCGTCGTCCGCGTCCTGTGCCGAAACGACCGCCGCTATGTCGTCCGCGTACCCTACAAGGTGTGTGTCTTCTGGCATATATATTCCTAATATCTCGTCATAGCTTAGATTCCAGAGGTCAGGACACAGGACGGATACCTGGGCTGCCCCCGATGTAATCGTTCTAACTATCTGGCCGTCTGGTGTGTCGTATATAAGTTTACGGTCCCTAAGATAGCTCTGGAGATTTCTCATAAGATATCGAGGTATGCGAAATCTTTCCCGCAATGCCTTGATAACATTTGCCCATCGTAAGCTATTAAAAGCGTTGCGTACATCAAGTGTAGCTAGGACGATTATACGTTTCGGGTAGGAGCGTCCGTTCTGTGCATTTTCGAAACTTCTCACTACATCCTCAATGGCACCAAGAGTCGATCTTCCGGGTCGAAAGCCATGCTGCCTCTCCGATAGTCCTCCGGCTGCCTCGATGGATTCTGCTAATATTTTCCAATAGTTTGCCTGTGCTATCTAACATGCATAGAGGGTGCGTAACACATTTATGTATTATTAATTACTATCACTAAGTTTATGTCCGACACTGGTTGGGCCTAATTATTAGTTAGTTCAATTTGAAGATACAATATATAAATAGCAGTGGAAAAAATAGTTTACTATGACTTAAAAGAATTTTGGACTGACGCGGCAACCTTTTCACAAGGAACACAAACCTTAAACAAAATATGCAAGCAAATGCAGGACAAAACTACATGCACAAGCCTGGTCAAGCATTTTGAACACACAGAAGCGGAATTAAAATCAGACAGCACTCTGTTGTATGGGTGGATAAAAAAAGAGCAGCAATCGATCTAGTTGAAAATATCGCCCATTCACTTTTTGGTGTATTGGACTCCGAATACGCCAAAGATATGGCTAATACAATTTCTCAAATTAAGGAAGACGAAGAACATCTTCTCGACCTATTAAAAAATCAAACCTCAATCATTGACGCTACAATAAGCATAACGAAATTAGATCAAGAAGCAGTAAAGAAAAAATTCGATCAAATTGATTTCCAAATTGAACAAGTACGCAATATGCTAAGTGACGATCAGCAGCAAAAAGGATTTATCGGTTTTTTTGTCATTGTGCATACAATTAACAATTACAGCAGCGAAGCTCCAACAGACACAATTATCAATACTTGATATTATAACAAACACTCACAATTGTATTATAAGCCCACTACTCTTGACTCCTCATCAATTACAGCAACAAGTAAAGAAAGTCAAAATGCATCTTAGCGAATCACTGGAACTGCCGGTAAATCAGGAAAATACGTTACAACTATACAAACTCATGAAGGTCAAAGGAGGACTTACTGACAATATAGTAGTTTTCAGTATAACATTACCACTAGTTCAACGTGAACGGTATGAAATATTTAATATTATTCCAGTGCAAAAGCACCTCTTTTAATCATCAACACTGCTCTCAACCAATATTTTACCATTAGCAAATCTGAACTCAGCTTATGTTCACTCATCACAGAAGATAGATATCTGTGCTCCAAAGGTCACATAAGGCATCAAGATGGCTCATCAACATGTGCCTGCGAGCTGAATCTATTTCACAACAACACCCAATCAGACTTACCAGTACAGCAAATGAAAGACAAAGAAGTTTGGATCCTTCTTCATCATCAAAACAAGTGGATATATTCAGTTTCAAGTTCATTCCAGGCAACAGAACTATGCAAAACGGAAATCACACAATTCACACTTGAAGGATCTGGCTTGCTTGAATTGGAACCAGAGTGCAACTTTAAATATAAATTCACGATGTTGCGTGGACAAAACCTGATATCCAGCAAGTTTGAAAAATCATATACCAGCTTCTGGGAACTCACACAACAACGATACCAAGAACGCATCAAACCATTGTACCAAAAGAAGATGCGAATCAGTATATTTCCCAAGTTAACAATTTAACAGCTCTTCAAAAATCACTAGAAACACAAGAAATATTAAGACTCCCAAACAAACTTGAAGCTCACAATTATCATCACATGACGGTTGGGTATACATCATTAGTGATTGCCTTTAGCATTATCACATATTTACTAGTAAAACAAAGGTGCAAACAACGGTCAACTCCAATTTCAGCACCTCACAAGCAACAGCTAGACTCAGACTTCACCGTTCACATATAACAACCAACACAACCTTCAACAATAACCCTAAAGCAAGAGATATTGTGAGCTGCACTCAACGGGGGGAAGATGTTAATGCGCGAGCATTATTTATTAAATTATTTAAGTTCAATAGACGTCAGCACTTTAAATTATTTAAGTTTAATAAACTTCAGCACACTAAATTATTTAAGTTCAATAAACGTCAGCACACTTGTCCTAAATTAAAACATTTTTTATTACAATTAATTTTTTTTTTTTACTTTATTCTTTTTTTCACAATTGTAATTTAATATTGCACACGTTTCCTAAATTAACACATTTATTATTGCAATTTAATTTGTTATGCAAAGTAATTATATTTCTTTGATAAAACTAGTATATAAGACTAAGAAATTTCTGAATAAAACAACTCTCACTTTGAAACTAAAAGAAAACAACCTTTTTTTCAATTAAGAGCAAGTAACACGGTTCAAGTGCTGTTGTTGCGCCAATTAAATCAATTCACTTCCAGGTTATACTAGCAGCAGTGATAGCCAGCTAAATATCATCCACAATGGTGTCATTCGAAGAATTGATCCAAAAGCAAAAGATTCTTGGGGAGAACTTTGAAACGATCATCAGAAACTACAAGAAGGATTCCCAAGCCCGAAAGGAGTCGGTGAGCTACTTTCAGGAGAGACTACGCAGACTAGATGAAGAATGGATGGCGTTTGAGACAAATGACAACCAGATTCGGCTACTTGACGACAAACCTCTAGATCACAGCTATTTCACGGAAAATTATTATGCCGCAATACAGAAGATTGTAGAACAATATAAAGATATATTCGAAAAATCTATGATGAAGGTGAAGTCAACTTCAAGCAAAATTCCACCAAGAGAGAGCTGTGATGTGTTACCAGCTGAGACGAATGAGTTCTTAAGGCCCAAACATCGACAAGCGGTAATGATGTCTTCTTTAGAATGATTGCTTAATGTCGAATCTACTCATCAGAATCGAAACATCGCATTAAACATATGGCAATGCATTGAAGCCATACATTTCCAAATATTTGAGATCTATGACAACCCAGAGCAACTAGGCTACGACTCCGTGCGCTTTATACAACTCGAGACTAAGCTGCGAAAGGTAATCAATACAGTAATCACGCTTGAACAGTCTCAGCAGAACATCAGTGATCAAGAATCCTTGCCTATGCCAAAGGTCGCACTACCAAAATTCGACGGAAATCACCTCAAGTGGCAAGAATTCTATGACATATTCTTATCTCTGGTGATAAGGCGATCAATGCCTAAAATTCAAAAGATGTGGTATCTAAAAACACAGGTAATAGGAGAAGCAGCAAATTTAATAAAACACTTCGCTGCCACTGAAGAAGATTTTGACGCTGCATGGACCATGGCGGTGGAGCGGTATAACAACAAAAGATTACTGATCAACAAGCTTGTGCAAGAGCTAGTAGATACTCCAATCAAAGGCTATACTGACAACTACAACTCGCTCCATGACAGAACCAAGGAGTGTCTTTTAGCGCTTCAAAATCTTCACTAAAGAAATTGGTCCAAGCAACGCGTCTCCGATATGAGCAAGCGCTGAAAAATCCTCGAGAGGTTCCGACAATCACAGAGTTCCTGGAATTCTTAGAAAGAAATTTCCAATCAATAGAAGTGTTTTCTGAAAAAACGTCGCATTCAAAATCAAGGGTGTGTACTTCCATCACCACAAAGCAGGTCAACAATTCATGTGTTATGTGCAAAAATGGAAATCATCCGTTATTCGCATGTATCAAGTTTCGTCAGTTATCCACATCAGCAAGACTACAATTCATTCAAAAGCAAAGATACTGTGTGAACTGTTTAAAGCCCGGTCACAACTCTAAAACCTCTATGTCAAGGGGTTGCAAGGAATGCAGCAAAAAGCACAATACATTGCTGCACTTGGAGAGCTCGAATCAAGGCAATAATCCAGCAACATCATCAACGCCAGTTAAAAAGCTCTTGAAGTGAACGGACGTGTGAGCTCATAATAAAAATAAAAAATATTCGTGTTGGCGTTCAAACAGCAATAATTTGCTCGCAAAATTCAATTTTTAATTTAAATGAACATACATATGACATACGTGAAAAAGAAAAAAGAAAATTATATTATTACGAGTAAAAATTATAAATTAAATTAAAGAAACTAACAAACAAATCACACTCTTAAATTCAATGTACAAAACAAAACTCAGAAGTCATAACAAAAGTACCAACAACAAAAATAAAAAAACCATTAAACAACAAAAAGCAGTATTAAATAAAATGGATAAAACAAATTCTCCCAAGCAAAAAAGAATAAGAGAAATTATCCAAACATCACACTCTGAAAACACTCCAAAAATGGGCGGGTGCAACGACCGGGAATCTCTTTATTTATCCAGCACTAATTCTCCCTTGAAATTCTTAAAAGTAATGGAAAAAAGGTTTGATAAATTATGTGAACAGTTGCAAAAAAAAACATACAAACAATGTTTCATGAATATGAGCAACGAATGTTAAGCGTTATTGATAAGAGACTAAACGTAACAATGTGTGAGATAAACAACCTAACTGAGAGATTATCAGCAGCAGAAACAGAATTGCAAAAAATTAAAAATGCAGCGTCTGATAAAATAATAGCACAAGCAAATGAAAACAATAGTTTAAAAAAAGAAATTGAAATTTTAAAAAAAATACGTAAAAAAGCAGGCAAATTCTATAGTGTCAAACGATCTACGTATATGGGGTGTTCCACAAACTAATAATGAAAATCTTTTTGAAATGTATAAACTAATATGTGAGACAGTCCAAATTCATGGTCCTACTGTAAAAGAAATATATCGTGTTAGAATTAACAAGAGCAATAATTATATAAATAATAGAAAAGACATGAGTAAAACGCAAGATTCGGCAATAATTTTAAAATTTTCAAGTCTATATGATAGGAACTATGTTCTAAACTGTACAAAAATATATATTAAAGAAAATAGGGACTGCCTTCGGCTAAATATAATTGGGTTTAACAGTACCTCTCCATTCTACATAAATGAAAACTTAACAACAGAGAATCACAAAATTTTCCTTCGGGCTCACAGACTGAAAAAAGATAAAGTCATATCAACAGCATTTATCCACCGTGGGATTGTTTATGTAAAACCACTTGAAAATGATGAACCGTTAAGAATTGACGACCTGGAGGACCTGAACCAGTTTTTTCGCACTGACAATAATTTACCCGATGTCTTATAAATATCTAATTGATTTTTTAACCACGATTTTAAATATATTTTATGTTATAATTAATTTATTAGCAATCCTTACTAATATAAATATTTTTCTTTCAATTTGTTTCTATTTTTATTGTGAAATGTACGTATTGCTTATCAGTAACTCTAAATTTGCTTGCATTGCAAATATATTTAATGATTATGAATTTTAACAATATGAGGGTTGGCTCTAGAGAAAACTTGACCACAATGATAAAAATTCTCTCCAAAAATGTTTCTGGTTTAAAAATATGCCATATTAACGCCTAAAGTTTAAACAATAAAATGGATGAATTTCAACTTATCTTTGAAAACTCTGAGATCCATGTAATATGCATATCAGAAACGTGGTTCCATATGGAAGCTCATAGCGATGTTTACAAGTTACATGGTTATCGTCTTTTCCGTTCTGATAGAGAAAGAAATGGTGGTGGTGTTGCGGTTTATATAAAATCCAATATTCGATGCAAGGAGATAAATATAAATAGTGTAGGAGACAATGTTGAGCAGATATTTGTTAAAATTAACAATGACATGGAGAACCTTTTGATCGGCGTTATATATAGACCTAACCGAAATATAAATATGAGCGCTACGCTAGATATGATTAGCGGTTATACACTTGGTTATGACAATGTAATTTTAACCGGAGATTTCAACGCAAATACCCTGGAGGATAAAAGTCTCGTAGAAGATATGGAATCTATTGGTATGTATATAGCGAATAATGAAGTTCCCACACACTTTACATCCACAACGAGGACTCTACTTGATCTTTGCTTTATTAATGATAAATCTCGCCTAATACTTTTCGATCAACTGTCAGCATCCATGTTTTCACGCCATGACTTATTGTTTATATCATATGATTTTAAAATAACAAATAACATTCAGATGCAACATTTTTACTACAGAGATTTCAAAAATATTGATTAGCAATCTCTTGGCACTGAACTGTTATCTCTTAATTGGGGTAATATGTATGATACTTCTGATACTGATGAGCAACTAAATATATTAAACGGTAATATAAGATATCTTTATGATAAATATGTCCATGTAAAGTCAAAAGTAATTCGTAATGACAATCTCTGGTTTACTTCTGAGATTAAAACTTTAATTGAAGATAGAAATCGTGCATACGCTAGATGGAAACGATTCAGAATTCCTGAGTTTTATGAATTATTCAAACAAGCAAGAATAGCAGTCAATAAAAGCATACATAGAGCAAAGTCAATGTATTATAATCATAAATTTCAAACATGTATAGACTCTAAAAGAAAATGGAGAGAAATTCATTAAAAAGGGATTAATTAATCGTAAAAATGCTGAAACACAATTAGTTGATGTGAATCACTTAAATAATCAGTTTGCAAATATACCGATGCCAAATGTGAATTTGAATTTCTATAGAAATACTGTTTTTACCCATCAACTATCCCATGAATTTAATTTTACGAATGTGACACAGGAGGATGTTAGCGAAGCCTTTTTAAGTATAAAATCAAACGCCGTTGGTTCTGACGAAATGCATCCAAAATTTATCAAAATTATCCTTCCTTATACGCTAAGATACATCACGCACTTGTTCAACACAATAATAACGACATCTACATTTCCGTCTTTGTGGAAGCACGCCAAAATAGTACCTGTTCCTAAACCAAACAAAAGTTTTAGACCAATTGCGATCCTCCCGTATATTTCAAAAGCCTTTGAGAAACTCATTCACCAGCAAGTTATGCGTTATCTACATGCAAACTCGTTACTGGATGAAAGGCAGTCTGGATTTAGACCCAAACATAGCTGCTTAAGTACCTTGATCGAAGTACCTGAGGAAATAAGATGTCAAATTGACAAACGACATACGTTATCATTTCTTATACTACTCGACCATTCTAAGGCTTTCGATACAGTACATCACACTATTTTATGTCATAAATTAAAGTACATGTGCAATTTTTGGTCAACTGCGATTAAGCTTTTAACTACGTATCTTAGTGACAGAACGCAAAGTGTTTCCCAAGAATCAAATACATCCACTAGTTGTGCAATGCCTCGAGGTGTACCCCAGGGCTCGATACTTGGGCCGCTGTTATATTCTATTTATACTAACGATCTTCCAACACATGTTAAACATTGTAAAACACAAATGTATGCTGACGATGTACAACTGTATATTAGCTGCAGTGCAACAGACATAGCCAACTGTGTGCGATTAATAAACCAAGATCCTGAACAAATATATTTATGGGCGTCTGCGAACGGTTTAAGCTTAAATCCTAAGAAATCGTCTGCTTTAGTTATTGGTCTACCAAAAAATATTGAAACGTATGTTCCGCCAATCCTAATAAACAATACGGTTACAATATTCGTGGACTCAGCTAAGAATCTTGGTGTTATCTTTAACAAAGAATTGAATTGGTCGGACCATATTAAGGCCAGCTGTGGTAAAATATACGCATTGCTACGAAATCTTTGGGCGTCACAACATTTTACGCAAATACATATTAGAATGCTGTTAGCAAAAACTTACATTTTTCCAACTCTTCTGTATGGTTGTGAGCTTTTTGCTAGTTGTAATGCTTTGAGTAAAAGAAGGCTAAATGTGACATACAACAATGTTGCAAGATACATTTTTGGCATAAGAAGAAACGGTAGTATATCACACCTCTCGAAACAAATTTACAATGTTACATTTGATAACCTGCTTAAATGCCGAACACTACTGTATTTGCACAAAATTATTTATACGCGCCAACCTCCCTATCTACATCGAAAAATAACGTTCTCCCGCTCAAATAGAGAGAACAAGATAAACAACTTCAAATTCAATAAAGCGATCTCAGAGCAACACTTCTACATAAATTCCATTCGCCTTTGGAGCCAACTACCCCCTCAAATACAAACATTAAGCAATGCAAGCCATTTCAAAACTGCCACATTTAGGCACTTTTCGTATTATTTGCCATATGTATGTACTTATGTATTTTAACAGATTTGTTCTAAGTTTATTGTTGTAATTTTGTTTGTTTTTTATTTATTTTTTTTTTCTTTTTCTTTAATGTTTTGGAATTTAATTTTGTTTTTATTTATTTATATTTATTTTCATCTTTATTTCTTTTTTGAAAAGTACTATAAAACAAAACTCTAAGCAATACTTTAATATAAGACATGTTCTTGTTGTATTGTAATGACTTGATAAAATAAACTAAACTAAACTAAAAAAAAAAAACATTTCAAACAACAAAAATCTACAAGGCGATCACTCATCATCTAGAAATCAAGACGCCATATCACTTACAACGTACAACCAATCCAAAAGTCCCAGCTACGTTCTTCTAAGCACAGCAATGATAAAAATACGAGCTAATGAGGAGGAGATACAATGTAGAGCACTTCTCGATTTAGGATCCCAACTGAATTTTGTCAGCGAACGTCTAGTTAAACGTCTCGGAATTTCAACTAAACCAACATCAATCTCCATCGCTTCTAGTGACACTAGGGTAAAACGCCGAGTAAACGTAGCATTACATTCAAGAATCAATAATTATACCACACGGCTTGAAGCAGCGGTCCTTCCGCACATAATTTCACCTCAACCATCACAAGTTATCAATATAGATCATTGGCCAATTCCAAAGAACATTATGCTAGCAGACCCACAATTCAACCGTCCTGAGAAAATAGATGTTCTACTTGGGGCAGAATTTCATCACCAACTACTGTCAGGTGGGCAGATTCAACTCGGTAACGATTTGCCCATTTTAAATGACACTTTAGTTGGCTGGGTAATTTCTGGTAGAATTGGAGAACATGAATCATCAACTGCAGCATGCGGAATATATACTGAAGACGAAATTAATTTGGAAGAAGCTTTTGCTCGGCTCTGGGAACTGGAAACTATCAGCACATCTGACAGATGTCTTTCGGTGGCTGAAAGACAATGTGAAAACCATTTTTTGCAGACTCACACCATTGACAAAAATAGAAGATTCGTGGTCAAAATTCCATTCTGCACTAGCTCAAACACTCTTGGCGAATCCAATGGAGTAGCTTTCAACAGATTTCTATCATTAGAAAGGCGATTATCAAAGTCTCCAGAACTCAAAGCTCAATATATAAATTTCATGAAAGAATATGAAGAATTAGGGCACAAAGCCCAAATAGACATAAACTCTATACAAACATCAAATTACTTCATTCCTCACCACTGTGTACTTAGACCAGAGAGTCTAACAACAAAATTACGAGTAGTTTTTGATGCCTCCACTAAAACTACTAACGGAGCTTCGTTGAATGACATAATGTATACAGGACCCATAGTACAGAGTGAATTGTTTTCTATTATACTACGCTTTCGGTGTCCACAATTTGTCTTCACAACCGACATTAAAAAAATGTACCGCCAAATAATAATGCACCCAGACGATAGAAACTTTCAAATAATTATTTGGAGAGAAAATCCCACCAAACCAATAAGGTATTATAAACTAAATACAGTCACATACGGAACAAGATCTGCACCTTATCTAGCTACAAAATGCTTAGAACAAATCGCTAAGAAAAACGTGATACGATACCGATATGGAGCCCAATTTTTACTCGAAAACTTCTATGTAGATGACGGTATTGGCGGAGGGGATGACTTACCCACGGTGCTAGCAATTCAGTCAGAACTACAACACATATTGCACCAGCATGGTCTTGAAGTACAAAAATGGGCAGCAAATCATCCAAAACTACTTCAAAACGTCACCGAGGAACAACAAGAGGTTAATTTTGACTTCGATAGTGAGAACAATAATATCGTGAAAACCTTGGGCTTAACATGGATGCCACAACATGACAAACTGTGTGTGAAAATATGCCTAAGGGAGATTAACCACGTAACAAAATGCACAATTAGCTCAGATTTAGCTAGTTTGTTCTATCCTCTGGAACTACTATCGCCAATTGTACTTACCGCAAAAATATTTATCCAAGAACTATGGCAAAAAAGGTTAGACTGGGATGAGGCTCTGTCAGAAAATATTCATTCAACTTGGGTTACATTCAGACAAGAGTTAGAACACATAAAAGATCTAAGAATCACGCGACATATCTTCGAAGGACATGTGACATCCAACATACAAATTCATGCCTTTGCAGACGCATCAGAAAACGCATACGGCGCAGCAGTCTACATTAGATCAACAACGAAAAATAATCAGATTATTGTGAGATTATTATTGCAATACAAGAATTGTCAATAGCAGAACAGCGGCGACATATAAGCTCAAAAGATAATCCTGCAGATATTTTGTCGCGTGGCATCTCTCCAAGAAAACTCGCATCAAACAATTTGTGGTTCTACGGCCCCATATTTCTACATGGACAACAAGAGATATGGCCAAAATAATTCTTCAAAGCAAATATTATCGATCAGAATTTTGATGCAGAGCGAAAAAAGGTAGCAGCAGCAACATCAGCGAGTGATCCTGCAGATAGTGTGATCTACAACATTAAACATAATGGCTCATTCAGAACGCTACAACGAGTAGTTTGCTACATTGTGAGATTCATCAATAATGCAGGAAGGGGCAATCAACAATCCAAGCTATTATTATCAGTTCCAGATCTAGAACAAGCTCTTATTTTGATTGTACGGGCAATGCAATACTCAGATTTTGACGAAGAACTAAAACACCTAATGAGGTACAAGCAAGTAAGCAAAAATAGCCCATACAATAACCTTGCCCCAGTACTAGACACCAACGGCATCATCAGAGTGGGAGGAAGATTAGAAGCATCAGAGTTTCCGTATGACGCCAAACACCCTATGCTTATCCCGTATAATGATCCGATATCAAAATTGCTGATGCAAATGGTGCATGAGGAAAACCGTCATTGTGGTCCTCAGGCACTCTTATCACACACAAGAAAAAAATACTGGCCAATCAAGGGAAGTCAATGGCCTGATCAATTTTTCAACATTGCATAAAATGTGCTAGAGCTAAACCAAAACTTCTTACTCAAATTATGGGAAATCTTCCATCTACAAGAATCATTCCAGCTCGACCCTTCATTAACTCTGGAGATGATTTTTGTGGTCCATTTTGGGTCCACTATAAGAGCAGAGGAAAGAGATCTCAGAAGGCCTACATTGCAGTATTCTGCTGTTTTGCTACCAAAGCAGTGCATCTAGAACTAGTTAGCAGTTTAACAACAGATGCATTCGTAGGGGCATTAAAAAGATTCATAAGCAGACGAGGCCATTGCAAAAATTTATACTGTGATAATGCCACCAATTTTGTTGGTGCCAAAAATCAACTGGCACAGTTGTCAGAAGCAGTTTACGGAGATTCAGCTACCGAAAAAATAGATAAAGAATGTACAGCTCGAGGCATTATGTTTCATTTTTTACCACCAAGATCACCTCATTTCGGAGCCTTATGGGAGGCAGCAGTAAAATCGGCCAAACATCTCCTTGTACGAAGTGTATCAACAGCATCACTAACATATGAGGAACTTGACACAGTGATCATAGAGATTGAAGGAATTCTTAACTCCCGTCCCATAAGTCCGATGTCAAACAATCCGAACGATTTGGCGGCATTAACCCCTGGCCATTTTCTCATAGGAGCGCCACTCAACTCCCAAATTAACGTAGCAGCCACCGAAAACCGAAGGAATCTTCTCACTAGATGGAAGTCAGTTACACACTTAAAATCAGAATTTTGGAGGCGTTGGTCAGAAGAGTACCTGTCAGAACTTCAACACAGACACAAATGGAACAAACAACAGGATAACATTAAATCGGGAGGCATGGTGATAATAAGGGAGGACAACACAACCCCTTTACAGTGGCTTCTAGGAAGAATCGTAAAAACACACAAGGGCGATGATGGCTTCATTCGAATAGTTGATGTCAAGACATCAAAAGGAGTTTGAAGAAGACCAATTTCTAGGCTGGCACTATTACCAATAAGTAACTCTGAAAATGACGATCCGTCCCCCTTTGACAAAATCCCTCAACAAGATGACTCGATGAGCACAAGCATTCATCGGAACGAAAAGCCTGAATGTGATAAAAAACGGTGAAGAGTGTCGATAGGCCAAAGCATCTTCACTATTATGATAGCGATCATATTAATGCCGCTAGTATTAGAGGCACAAGTACATAATAAAAGGTTCGAAAATCAGATGGGCATACATTTTGAAGGAATTGGTTCCGCCACAATTATAACTACAGAATGGCAATTATTAGTTTACTATCGCGGATCGTGTCTTATTACACCAAGAGGTCGAGCGTTGTTCAACACAACTTCAAAAATGGGCTTGGACGTCATTTCGAGCAGGGAGCCCACTTACTGGCCTACTGACATACAAAAAATTCAAGGTGTTATAGATTCTCTAGGGATTTAATTCATATTGAAGCTTCTCATGATCTCTCCTCCGATCACTCTCCCACGATCGTTACAATTTGTAGCCCTCTAAGAAGTGACTTACCTCACCCATATGTGAAGGTAATAAATCGTGTTAATTGGCTGGGGTTCAAAAAATATCTCAGTAGTCATTGTACGAAGAACATCACGCGAAAAACTTCCGAAGATATTGAATTTAACATTGCCAATCTTACCGAAAATATTAAACAGGCTGCTAAATATGCCATTACTTCCTATTCGCAGATTGGGTTTAATAGAATTTTTTCTGCGGATATTGAACGTCTCGTATGTGAAAAAAGAAGAGTTAGAAGGGAATGGCAACAGCACAGATCACCGCCTCATAAAACTAGATTTAGAGAATGTACTAAAAGACTCCAAGAGTTGCTTGTATCTGAAAAATCTGCTTCTCTTAAGAACTATCTGGAAGGTTTCGATGTCGCAGCAGCATCTAAATACTCCTTGTGGCGCGCTGCTAGAAAACTTAAAACAGCCGTTGAGTCTAAACTGCCTCCGCGCACTTCTACCGGAGGTTGGGCTGGAGTATTACTCACACAGCTGGAAACTTGCCATGGTCAAAATGATTCCAAAGGCGGGCAAAGATCTTAAAAAGACTGAGTCATATAGGCCAATAAGTTTACTGTCAACAATTTCAAAGCTCTTCGAAAAGCTGCTCATGACAAAATTGTCCCCAATTGTGACTGATATTGGTTGCATACCGGACCATCAATTTGGTTTTAAAAGTCAGCATAGTACCGTTCGCCAAACTCATAGATTGGTTCATTTCATAAGAAGAACATTTGAAGAAAAGAAGTATTATATTTTAGGTTTAAGATTTCTCTTTATTTATGAACATTTTTCTTGTTTGTAATCCTTTTTATTTAAATTTTAAATAGGCTACTTAGTTCAATCGTATTTTATAAGCCAAATTACATGTGATAGTTATCAAAGAACAAATTACACCAAAGACACACGTGTAAATCATTCTGACAAACACTAGCAGAACGGAACAACATGCTGTTTTCGAAAGCCGCTACACTTTCATCATCAGCGTTCTTGTGTTTGGTCCACTTTTGTGGTGTCAGTTGATGTGTATTTTAGCTATTTATACAAACTTTTTCACTGTAAATAGAATACGTGAATTTTTTTGATTCATTCGTATTACAATTTGTGAAAACTTTTTTTTTTTTTTTTTTTTTTTTTTTTTTTTTTTTTTTGTAATGGAAAGCCCAAATTCCACCTCACTAACTTACAACAGTGTGGCCATTGTTATTTATTCTTTACCAACTATACACATGTTTTTTAATTTGCTTAGTTTGTTTTTAACTTATGACAAACTTTTTTGGTTTGTTACTATAAGTATGTATATTTATTAATTTTTGCTACAAGCCATTAGCTTTGTTAATTTATATTTTAGGTTTAAGATTTCTCTTTATTTATGAACATTTTTCTTGTTTGTAATCCTTTTTATTTAAATTTTAAATAGGCTACTTAGTTCAATCGTATTTTATAAGCCAAATTACATGTGATAGTTATCAAAGAACAAATTACACCAAAGACACACGTGTAAATCATTCTGACAAACACTAGCAGAACGGAACAACATGCTGTTTTCGAAAGCCGCTACACTTTCATCATCAGCGTTCTTGTGTTTGGTCCACTTTTGTGGTGTCAGTTGATGTGTATTTTAGCTATTTATACAAACTTTTTCACTGTAAATAGAATACGTGAATTTTTTTGATTCATTCGTATTACAATTTGTGAAAACTTTTTTTTTTTTTTTTTTTTTTTTTTTTTTTTTTTTTTTTTTTTTTGTAATGGAAAGCCCAAATTCCACCTCACTAACTTACAACAGTGTGGCCATTGTTATTTATTCTTTACCAACTATACACATGTTTTTTAATTTGCTTAGTTTGTTTTTAACTTATGACAAACTTTTTTGGTTTGTTACTATAAGTATGTATATTTATTAATTTTTGCTACAAGCCATTAGCTTTGTTAATTTATATTTTAGGTTTAAGATTTCTCTTTATTTATGAACATTTTTCTTGTTTGTAATCCTTTTTATTTAAATTTTAAATAGGCTACTTAGTTCAATCGTATTTTATAAGCCAAATTACATGTGATAGTTATCAAAGAACAAATTACACCAAAGACACACGTGTAAATCATTCTGACAAACACTAGCAGAACGGAACAACATGCTGTTTTCGAAAGCCGCTACACTTTCATCATCAGCGTTCTTGTGTTTGGTCCACTTTTGTGGTGTCAGTTGATGTGTATTTTAGCTATTTATACAAACTTTTTCACTGTAAATAGAATACGTGAATTTTTTTGATTCATTCGTATTACAATTTGTGAAAACTTTTTTTTTTTTTTTTTTTTTTTTTTTTTTTTTTTTTTTTTTTTTGTAATGGAAAGCCCAAATTCCACCTCACTAACTTACAACAGTGTGGCCATTGTTATTTATTCTTTACCAACTATACACATGTTTTTTAATTTGCTTAGTTTGTTTTTAACTTATGACAAACTTTTTTGGTTTGTTACTATAAGTATGTATATTTATTAATTTTTGCTACAAGCCATTAGCTTTGTTAATTTATATTTTAGGTTTAAGATTTCTCTTTATTTATGAACATTTTTCTTGTTTGTAATCCTTTTTATTTAAATTTTAAATAGGCTACTTAGTTCAATCGTATTTTATAAGCCAAATTACATGTGATAGTTATCAAAGAACAAATTACACCAAAGACACACGTGTAAATCATTCTGACAAACACTAGCAGAACGGAACAACATGCTGTTTTCGAAAGCCGCTACACTTTCATCATCAGCGTTCTTGTGTTTGGTCCACTTTTGTGGTGTCAGTTGATGTGTATTTTAGCTATTTATACAAACTTTTTCACTGTAAATAGAATACGTGAATTTTTTTGATTCATTCGTATTACAATTTGTGAAAACTTTTTTTTTTTTTTTTTTTTTTTTTTTTTTTTTTTTTTTTTTTTTTTTTTGTAATGGAAAGCCCAAATTCCACCTCACTAACTTACAACAGTGTGGCCATTGTTATTTATTCTTTACCAACTATACACATGTTTTTTAATTTGCTTAGTTTGTTTTTAACTTATGACAAACTTTTTTGGTTTGTTACTATAAGTATGTATATTTATTAATTTTTGCTACAAGCCATTAGCTTTGTTAATTTATATTTTAGGTTTAAGATTTCTCTTTATTTATGAACATTTTTCTTGTTTGTAATCCTTTTTATTTAAATTTTAAATAGGCTACTTAGTTCAATCGTATTTTATAAGCCAAATTACATGTGATAGTTATCAAAGAACAAATTACACCAAAGACACACGTGTAAATCATTCTGACAAACACTAGCAGAACGGAACAAGAAAAATGTTCATAAATAAAGAGAAATCTTAAACCTAAAATATAAATTAACAAAGCTAATGGCTTGTAGCAAAAATTAATAAATATACATACTTATAGTAACAAACCAAAAAAGTTTGTCATAAGTTAAAAACAAACTAAGCAAATTAAAAAACATGTGTATAGTTGGTAAAGAATAAATAACAATGGCCACACTGTTGTAAGTTAGTGAGGTGGAATTTGGGCTTTCCATTACAAAAAAAAAAAAAAAAAAAAAAAAAAAAAAAAAAAAAAAAAAAAAAAAAAAAAAAAGTTTTCACAAATTGTAATACGAATGAATCAAAAAAATTCACGTATTCTATTTACAGTGAAAAAGTTTGTATAAATAGCTAAAATACACATCAACTGACACCACAAAAGTGGACCAAACACAAGAACGCTGATGATGAAAGTGTAGCGGCTTTCGAAAACAGCATGTTGTTCCGTTCTGCTAGTGTTTGTCAGAATGATTTACACGTGTGTCTTTGGTGTAATTTGTTCTTTGATAACTATCACATGTAATTTGGCTTATAAAATACGATTGAACTAAGTAGCCTATTTAAAATTTAAATAAAAAGGATTACAAACAAGAAAAATGTTCATAAATAAAGAGAAATCTTAAACCTAAAATATAAATTAACAAAGCTAATGGCTTGTAGCAAAAATTAATAAATATACATACTTATAGTAACAAACCAAAAAAGTTTGTCATAAGTTAAAAACAAACTAAGCAAATTAAAAAACATGTGTATAGTTGGTAAAGAATAAATAACAATGGCCACACTGTTGTAAGTTAGTGAGGTGGAATTTGGGCTTTCCATTACAAAAAAAAAAAAAAAAAAAAAAAAAAAAAAAAAAAAAAAAAAAAAAAAAAAAAAAAAAGTTTTCACAAATTGTAATACGAATGAATCAAAAAAATTCACGTATTCTATTTACAGTGAAAAAGTTTGTATAAATAGCTAAAATACACATCAACTGACACCACAAAAGTGGACCAAACACAAGAACGCTGATGATGAAAGTGTAGCGGCTTTCGAAAACAGCATGTTGTTCCGTTCTGCTAGTGTTTGTCAGAATGATTTACACGTGTGTCTTTGGTGTAATTTGTTCTTTGATAACTATCACATGTAATTTGGCTTATAAAATACGATTGAACTAAGTAGCCTATTTAAAATTTAAATAAAAAGGATTACGAAAAGAAGTATTGTTCTTCCTTCTTTATTGATGTCTCTCAGGCATTTGATAAAGTGTGGCATGAAGGCCTAATTCTAAAATTGAAGACATATCTGCCAGTAAACATTTTAAATCTTTTGGAAAGTTATATTCTTGCCCGGAAGTTCACTGTTGTGGAAGGAGACTTCATGAGTGTGCCCGAAACTATCTCATCCGGTGTGCCACAGGGGAGTATACTGGGGCCAGTTTTGTATTTGATTTATACCTGTGATATGCCTTTGTGCAGTAATATCCTCACTTCTACATTTGCTGATGATACAGCCTGCCTTAGTATGCATGAAAACCCCCACGAGGCATCCCGTTATCTTCAGGAACATATTAAGCTGTTGGAACTGTGGTTGAACTTATGGAGAATAAAAGTAAATGAACAAAAGTGTGTTCATGTCACATTTACTCTACGAAGAGACACTTGTTCCCCCATTCGAATCAACAATCAAGTTGTTCCTCAACATTCACAGGTGAAATACCCTGGTATACACCTTGACCGACGGCTTACATGGAAACACCACATAGACTCTAAGCTAACACAAATGAAGCTTAAATTAACCCAGATACACTGATTGGTAGAAATTCTACCCTCAGTCTAGATTGTAAACTTTTAATATACAAGTCGTTTTTGAAACCCATATGGTGCTACGGAATTCAGCTATGGGGCACTGCTTCAGATTCCAATGTAGAGAGAATCCAACGAATAAAAACAAAATTTTAAGGTTAATAACGTCGGCTCCATGGTACATAAATATTCAATTTTACATCGTGATTTAAATATGCCACTTGTGACCGCTGAAATTACAATATGCTGGCAAATATTTAACAAAACTCGAATCCCATCCTAATCCCCTTGCTCGTAACATCTTGAACTTTCCTGGACACTTCCGCTTAAAAAAGAGGGATACTACGGCCTTAATACGCCACCCTTCAGATGGAATTTTTTGACAATTTTTGTGCTTAACACATTTTTTTTGACGGGCGAAGTAGGGTTGAAAATGCCTTCGCACTTACAGTGACCGTCGTCGAGTGCGTTGTGTTGTTTTCCACTAAAAAACTCCCTCCTCCGTTTCTGGTGAGATGCCTTCTCAGGACTGTTTTCTACATTACTTCAAGAAGGCCCAGAAACTTCATCCTCCTAAGAAGGACTTTGCTCGTAACACCCACGTTTGGGTCCGTCATTTTCATGCTGCTTGCTCATTCTTGCTGAGTCCTCGTTGATGGGGACTTATTTTGCCATGCATCGAGGTCTCTTTGCTTTCTTCTTAAGACATACTCGATGTAGTTACTCACAGCATTCCATGCGTTTTCGCATTCGAGCATTCTGTCAACTATGTTGGCAGGGGTGAAAAAGCTAATCTGCTCTCTTAATGCGATTTGCTCAGTATTCCATCTGGTGCAGTTGAAGAAAGTGTGTTCTGTATCGTCGTTTGTTGCATCGCAGTAGATGCAACTGGAATTACCTGTTTTGCCCATACGATGTAGATACTTCCGGAAGTATCCATGATCTGAAAGGAACTGGATCGGGAAGTAGTTAATCTCCCCAAATTTCCTTTGAATCCACTTTTCTATGTTAGGAATGAGCCTTTTCGTCCATCTACCGGACTGTTCTGCGTTCCATCTGCTTTGCCATTGTTGGATGGTTCCAGATCTCCGCTCTGCAGCACTAATATTAATTTCCGCCCCCCTAGAGTCCCATTCCTCTTTCCGTTCGCGCACCAGGAGATCAACCGGAATCTCTCCACTTATTACGAAGACTGCCGCGCATGAAATTGTACGGTAGACTGAGGCGATTCTGAGTGCAGCTGTGCGTTGGACTTCTTCTAGAGTCTTACGCTTAGACTTTGCTCTCAGTGCGTTGCCCCAAATTTCGCTGCCATATAGCAGTATAGAATTTGTGGTTACCATAATCAGCCTCCTCTTGCGCTGTGTGTGGGCCCGCCAATGTTTGCCATTAGCCTGGTCAACATGCCTGAAAATTTTGCTGCCTTTGCAGCCGCATGTTTTATCTGGGCCCAATAAGTAAGCCTACTATCGATTTTTACGCCCAGATATTTTATCGCCCTTTTCGTCACCAGGAGCATGTCATCTATCTGCATGCTAATTTCCTGTGGCATATGCCCCCGCGTCATCATGATTAATTCAGTTTTGTTCATCGCAAGTTCGAGCCCATGGTCTTCGAGCCATGCTCGAGTCCTTATCATTACCTGATTCAGTTTTCTTTTAGCGTCGTCCGCGTCCTGTGCCGAAATGACCGCCGCTATGTCGTCCGCGTACCCTACAAGGTGTGTGTCTTCTGGCATATCTATTCCTAATATCTCGTCATAGCTTAGATTCCAGAGGTCAGGACACAGGACGGATCCCTGGGCTGCCCCCGATGTAATCGTTCTAACTATCTGGCCGTCTGGTGCGTCGTATATAAGTTTACGGTCCCTAAGATAGCTCTGGAGATTTCTCATAAGATATCGAGGTATGCGAAATCTTTCCCGCAATGCCTTGATAACATTTGCCCATCGTAAGCTATTAAAAGCGTTGCGTACATCCAGTGTAGCTAGGACGATTATACGTTTCGGGTAGAAGCGTCCGTTCTGTGCATTTTCGAAACTTATCACTACATCCTCAATGGCACCAAGAGTCGATCTTCCGGGTCGAAAGCCATGCTGCCTCTCCGATAGTCCTCCGGCTGCCTCGATGGATTCTGCTTATCTTCTCCAATAGGTTGCCTGTGCTATCTAACATGCATAGAGGGTGCGTAACACATTTATGTATTATTAATTACTATCACTAAGTTTATGTCCGACATTGGTTGGGCCTAATTATTATATTTATACTTAAGATTTGAACACTTATTGTTAGTTCAATTTGAAGATACAATATATAAATAGCAGTGGAAAAAATAGTTTACTATGACTTAAAAGAATTTTGGACTGACGCGGCAACCTTTTCACAAGGAACACAAACCTTAAACAAAATATGCAAGCAAATACAGGACAAAACTACATGCACAAGCCTGGTCAAGCATTTTGAACACACAGAAGCGGAATTAAAATCAGACAGCACTCTGTTGTATGGGTGGATAAAAAAAGAGCAGCAATCGATCTAGTTGAAAATATCGCCCATTCACTTTTTGGTGTATTGGACTCCGAATACGCCAAAGATATGGCTAATACAATTTCTCAAATTAAGGAAGACGAAGAACATCTTCTCGACCTATTAAAAAATCAAACCTCAATCATTGACGCTACAATAAGCATAACGAAATTAGATCAAGAAGCAGTAAAGAAAAAATTCGATCAAATTGATTTCCAAATTGAACAAGTACGCAATATGCTAAGTGACGATCAGCAGCAAAAAGGATTTACCGGTTTTTTTGTCATTGTGCATACAATTAACAATTACAGCAGCGAAGCTCCAACAGACACAATTATCAATACTTGATATTATAACAAACACTCACAATTGTATTATAAGCCCACTACTCTTGACTCCTCATCAATTACAGCAACAAGTAAAGAAAGTCAAAATGCATCTTAGCGAATCACTGGAACTGCCGGTAAATCAGGAAAATACGTTACAACTATACAAACTCATGAAGGTCAAAGGAGGACTTACTGACAATATAGTAGTTTTCAGTATAACATTACCACTAGTTCAACGTGAACGGTATGAAATATTTAATATTATTCCAGTGCAAAAGCACCTCTTTTAATCATCAACACTGCTCTCAACCAATATTTTACCATTAGCAAATCTGAACTCAGCTTATGTTCACTCATCACAGAAGATAGATATCTGTGCTCCAAAGGTCACATAAGGCATCAAGATGGCTCATCAACATGTGCCTGCGAGCTGAATTTATTTCACAACAACACCCAATCAGACTTACCAGTACAGCAAATGAAAGACAAAGAAGTTTGGATCCTTCTTCATCATCAAAACAAGTGGATATATTCAGTTTCAAGTTCATTCCAGGCAACAGAACTATGCAAAACGGAAATCACACAATTCACACTTGAAGGATCTGGCTTGCTTGAATTGGAACCAGAGTGCAACTTTAAATATAAATTCACGATGTTGCGTGGACAAAACCTGATATCCAGCAAGTTTGAAAAATCATATACCAGCTTCTGGGAACTCACACAATAACGATACCAAGAACGCATCAAACCATTGTACCAAAAGAAGATGCGAATCAGTATATTTCCCAAGTTAACAATTTAACAGCTCTTCAAAAATCACTAGAAACACAAGAAATATTAAGACTCCCAAACAAACTTGAAGCTCACAATTATCATCACATGACGGTTGGGTATACATCATTAGTGATTGCCTTTAGCATTATCACATATTTACTAGTAAAACAAAGGTGCAAACAACGGTCAACTCCAATTTCAGCACCTCACAAGCAACAGCTAGACTCAGACTTCACCGTTCACATATAACAACCAACACAACCTTCAACAATAACCCTAAAGCAAGAGATATTGTGAGCTGCACTCAACGGGGGGAAGATATTAATGCGCGAGCATTATTTATTAAATTATTTAAGTTCAATAGACGTCAGCACTTTAAATTATTTAAGTTTAATAAACTTCAGCACACTAAATTATTTAAGTTCAATAAACGTCAGCACACTTGTCCTAAATTAAAACATTTTTTATTACAATTTATTTTTTTTACTTTATTCTTTTTTTCACAATTGTAATTTAATATGGCACACGTTTCCTAAATTAACACATTTATTATTGCAATTTAATTTGTTATGCAAAGTAATTATATTTCTTTGATAAAACTAGTATATAAGACTAAGAAATTTCTGAATAAAACAACTCTCACTTTGAAACTAAAAGAAAACAACCTTTTTTCAATTAAGAGCAAGTAACACGGTTCAAGTGCTGTTGTTGCGCCAATTAAATCAATTCACTTCCAGGTTAAAGAGCTTGGGAAGTTATATATAAAAAAAATCATTATTCATTGAAGTAATCTTCCCATTTCTTTGAGCTACAAGTGCTTGGAAGAAAGCCCAAGGGGAAGATCCTTAACATATATTATATTATATTATATTATATTATGTTATATTATATTATATTATATTATATTATATTATATTATATTATATTATATTATATTATATTATATTATATTATATTATATTATATTATATTATATTATATTATATTATATTATATTATATTATATTATATTATATTATATTATATTATATTATATTATATTATATTATATTATATTATATTATATTATATTATATTATATTATATTATATTATATTATATTATATTATATTATATTATATTATATTATATTATATTATATTATATTATATTATATTATATTATATTATATTATATTATATTATATTATATTATATTATATTATATTATATTATATTATATTATATTATATTATATTATATTATATTATATTATATTATATTATATTATATTATATTATATTATATTATATTATATTATATTATATTATATTATATTATATTATATTATATTATATTATATTATATTATATTATATTATATTATATTATATTATATTATATTATATTATATTATATTATATTATATTATATTATATTATATTATATTATATTATATTATATTATATTATATTATATTATATTATATTATATTATATTATATTATATTATATTATATTATATTATATTATATTATATTATATTATATTATATTATATTATATTATATTATATTATATTATATTATATTATATTATATTATATTATATTATATTATATTATATTATATTATATTATATTATATTATATTATATTATATTATATTATATTATATTATATTATATTATATTATATTATATTATATTATATTATATTATATTATATTATATTATATTATATTATATTATATTATATTATATTATATTATATTATATTATATTATATTATATTATATTATATTATATTATATTATATTATATTATATTATATTATATTATATTATATTATATTATATTATATTATATTATATTATATTATATTATATTATATTATATTTTATTATATTATATTATATTATATTATATTATATTATATTATATTATATTATATTATATTATATTATATTATATTATATTATATTATATTATATTATATTATATTATATTATATTATATTATATTATATTATATTATATTATATTATATTATATTATATTATATTATATTATATTATATTATATTATATTATATTATATTATATTATATTATATTATATTATATTATATTATATTATATTATATTATATTATATTATATTATATTATATTATATTATATTATATTATATTATATTATATTATATTATATTATATTATATTATATTATATTATATTATATTATATTATATTATATTATATTATATTATATTATATTATATTATATTATATTATATTATATTATATTATATTATATTATATTATATTATATTATATTATATTATATTATATTATATTATATTATATTATATTATATTATATTATATTATATTATATTATATTATATTATATTATATTATATTATATTATATTATATTATATTATATTATATTATATTATATTATATTATATTATATTATATTATATTATATTATATTATATTATATTATATTATATTATATTATATTATATTATATTATATTATATTATATTATATTATATTATATTATATTATATTATATTATATTATATTATATTATATTATATTATATTATATTATATTATATTATATTATATTATATTATATTATATTATATTATATTATATTATATTATATTATATTATATTATATTATATTATATTATATTATATTATATTATATTATATTATATTATATTATATTATATTATATTATATTATATTATATTATATTATATTATATTATATTATATTATATTATATTATATTATATTATATTATATTATATTATATTATATTATATTATATTATATTATATTATATTATATTATTTTATATTATTGTTAATTCTTTTGAGTTTTTTTTATTCTTTATTCAAAAATAAAAACAACTCTCAATAGAATCAATAAGACTTAGAACATAATCCGTACTTCTTTTTTACGTTCTTATTTTTCCCACATTTTGGCGTGAGAATTACCGCGTCTGCATAATTCATAATACTTGAACAAAATCCGTACCTCTTTTTTACGTATTTATTTAGGCGTGAGAATTACCGCGTTTGCATAATTCATAGCTAAATTAAAACAAAATTTTTATTTACACGTACTAAATCAAATAACTAGTCAGACGTTGGAGAAATTTGATATCTGTTTGGGCTTTACTGTCAGTGAGAAAATAATTTGCTTATTTAATTCACCAGCCAGACAGTTATGAAATCCAATATCTGTTCTCTGCTAACGGTGGGAAAATAATTAGTGCATCAGAAGAATGAACGGTTTCTAGCCTGCTAAAAATTAAAATTTTTTACTTTTTTTTTGTATTGTATTTCTATTTGTATTTATTATTTGTATTTGTAATTTTCTTCTTTAAATACAATAAGTTTTTAATAAAATTTGTGATTGAACGATTGTCATTCATCCAGCAAACATCGCTGAATTTCATTTTTCCGACAAGTCAGTTAACGTTGTTCTTGTGTACCACATGAACAACTGAACCGAAAATAATCGCTTGAATTATCCTGGTGAACTACTAGGATAATAAACCCCTATGAACAGTAATAACTTGGTGAAGCACCAAGTTATACATCTCGATAAAGTTGAGCAAGGCAAACGAGCCTGCGCTTAACATTTTGGCGACCGTGACAGGACATCGGGTTTAGGAAAACCTAAAGTCCTTCAAGCGAACAATTCAAACCAATATATCAGCGGCCAACCACAACCTACAGGCGCTTAATCACAGACAACGTTGTATCACAACCAACAAGCGGCTTACTCCAACTCTCAATTAACCTCTATAGGGCATCAACAAAGCAATATGGAAACCGCAGAGCAACTTCTTCACCAACTAAAGGAGATCGGCGAGCGTATCGCCACCATCATCCGCAACTTTACCAAGGACCCAACTGGCCGCAAAACCCCAGTTTACTACAAAGAACCATTGGCCCGGCTGACTACAGCTTGGAAAGAATTCGATGAGGCAGATACCAAATTGCGGACTCTAAAGGATATTGATATGGAAGATGAATACTTTACTGCAGACCGCTATAGTCAAATCCAGTCAATGGCATCCAAATATATAGCGCTGATGGAACGCGAGCACACTTATCAAGGTAAGGGAGCAATCGCCAAAAACCCTATTGATCCACCGCCAAAAGGGGGCGACCAGTCCGAAATCTTTAACAACCCCCCATCCACGAAACCTCAACCTACAAGTGGCCACGATGGTTTAATCAGCCGCTACTATGGCTAAACCATCTACCCTACCATTACCCACAATCACTCTCTCTAAATTTGAAGGTGATTATATGAAATGGACATCGTTTTCTGACTTATTTAATAAAACTATTCATGAGCAACAGATGTCAGACGCTCACAAAATGTTTTATCTAAAGACCAACGTTACTGGGGAAGCAGCGAAGCTTATTAATCATCTCGCTGTTACTGCAGACAATTACATAGCCGCATGGCAGTTACTACAGGATCGATATGATAATAAACGACTAATAGTGGCAACAGCGGTTCAGAGACTGCTAGACCAACCATCCGGTGCATCGACGTTAATGGCCGTTAAGCGATTGCACGATACAACGAGAGAATGTCTGGCAGCTCTTTCTAATATGGGGCTCGAAATCTCGACATGGGATCCACTTCTACTCCACCTTCTGGTAAAAAAGTTGGACAAAACTGTATACACTCAATATGAGCAATCGATCACCAACCCAAAGGAAATGCAACCAGTCAGCCAATTTCTTACCTTTCTGGAGAACTACTTCCACACTCTGGAGGCAATAGGACACAAAGATAAAACATTTTCTCCTGCTAGCAAAACATGCACGCTTAAGGCACATCCCCGCCAAGAGAACCAACTATGCCGAGTTTGCAAACGAGAATATCACCCATTGTATAGATGCAGAGAATTCATCCAGCTAAGCCCTGTTAACAGACTAAACTTGATACAGAAACATAAACTGTGTGTTAATTGTTTTGGTCACAATCATTTGACCAAACAGTGCACAATTTCAGGTCGCTGCCAGAAATGTGGAAAAATGCACAACACCCTGGTACACTTGGAACAAGCCCCGCAAAGGAATTCAATGTCCAGGAAGCGTAACAAATCAAAGGGGGAAACAGAGTCAACTAATGAAGCAGTTACAACGAATAACTCCACGACGCAACACGCGACATCTCTAGTCAGCACACCAACAGAAGCTGAAAGCATGGCGGGAAGTTACACTAACAAAAGACCATATGTTCTACTGGGAACAGCGTTGGTAAAGGTCAAGGCTAATGGTCTGGAAACTGAATGCAAGGCAATCCTTGATTCAGGATCACAAGTCAATTTGATCACAGAACGATTAGTCAACCGTCTTGGACTCCCAGCACGGACTACTTCTGTTTCAATCAACGGTATTGGAAAAAACCGTACCAAGGTTCAACACCGAGTCAACATTACGCTACAATCTCGGCTCAACAATTTTTCAACACGGCTTGAAGCATTCATATTGCCGCAAATTATTTCCCCTCAACCCGCTCAATCGCTTACAATCGACAGGTGGTCAATTCCCAGCAACGTAGCATTAGCGGACCCAACCTTCGACCGTCCAGAAAAAATCGATATTTTGTTAGGGGCGGAATATTATCATCAACTACTCAAGATCGGGCAACTTAAATTAGGCAAGGACCTTCCACTGCTACAAAATACAGCCTTTGGATGGATCGTATCGGGAAAGGTATCTGGTGAAAGGCTCTCATCAGGAATCTGCGGAGTCTTAACAGAAGAGGATAAAATGAATACAGCTATTGAGCGATTTTGGAAACTCGAGGAGGTTGAAGGAAGAGAGAAAAATTTATCACCTTTCGATGCACAGTGCGAAGCACATTTCAATCAGCATACCACACGTGACCATAAAGGTCGATTCATAGCACGACTGCCGTTTTGTGCTGAACCATCTTTATTAGGGTCCTCACATAGTATCGCATTCAACCGGTTCCTCGCACTAGAACGTCGATTATCAAAAGACGCTTCATTGAAGGAACAATATGCGCTATTTATGAAAGACTACGAAACAATGGAGCACATGTCGAAAATCAATATAGACGAAGTAAAGGGGCATACATACTTTATTCCTCACCACTGCGTTTTGCGACCCGAAAGTAGTACAACTAAACTCAGAGTAGTTTTCGATGCGTCAGCAAAAACGTCCTCAGGAAAATCCTTAAATGATATTCTCCACACTGGACCACCACTACAAAATGATCTATTTACGGTTCTATTGCGATTTCGGCTGCCCCGTTTCGTATTCACAACAGATATCGAAAAAATGTACCGCCAAATCTATATCCACCCCAAGGACCGACAGTACCAGATAATCCTCTGGCGAAATAATGCCTCTGATCCTATTAGTTATTTCCAGTTAAATACCGTTACCTATGGTACTAGACCAGCACCATATCTGGCGATCAAATGTTTGAAGGAAATAATCCAGGATAATAAGATGCAAGCTCCTTTGGCAGCCAGTTTCTTGGAAAAGAACTTTTATGTCGATGACGGGCTGGGTGGAGCTGATAGCCTGAATACAGCCCTAGAAACTCAGCGCCAGCTGCAAGACGTCCTGGCCAAGTACGGACTCCATTTACGAGAATGGTGCGCTAATAATGCCCACCTGCTCCGCAACATTCCCAGTTATGACCAAGAAGTCAGTCTTGACTTCTCAGACGAAACTGATTACACTAAAACACTGGGATTGGTATGGGTACCTAAAGATGACCTACTTAAGATCAAGGTCAACATTCAAACAATTAAAGCCGTGACTAAAAGAACAGTCACATCAGACTTGGCCCGAATCTTTGATCCACTAGGAATACTGTCGCCAGTAGTTTCCAGAGCAAAAATGTTTATCCAGGAATTATGGACCTTGAATCTCTCATGGGATGAGGCTGTTCCTTTAGAATTTGACTCACGCTGGCGAACTTTTCGAAGCAACCTAAGCGGACTTGAAAGCTTTCAAGTGCATCGGCATATCTATAAAGGAGTTCTTCCTAGCAAGACTCAACTACATGTTTTTACCGATGCCTCCGAAAAGGCGTATGGCGCTGCAATATATGTGAGAACAATTCTACCAAACAAAACAATAAGAGTATATTTGTTATGTGCGAAATCACGGATAACTCCACTCAAACAGCAAACACTGCCTAGACTGGAACTATGTGCCGCACAATTGGGTGCTAACTTAACTGTAAAAGTGAAATCAGACTTGGATATGAATACAACGCCAACATTCTATTGGTCCGACTCAAAAATAGTCTTTTTGTGGATATATTCAAGATCTTCTTCCTTTCATACATTTGTGGCAAATCGAATCGCTTCAATTCAAGAAAACACGCTACCTGAGCAATGGCGTCATGTAAGTTCTAAAGATAACCCAGCGGACATCATATCAAGAGGACTGGATCCACA
Organism: Germaria angustata; assembly: GCA_963681545.1. Taxonomy (NCBI): domain Eukaryota; kingdom Metazoa; phylum Arthropoda; class Insecta; order Diptera; family Tachinidae; genus Germaria; species Germaria angustata. The sequence continues at coordinate 86,681,115 of OY812998.1, forward strand.
ACAATTACAGCATACTCCCCAATGGATGTATGGGCAATTTTTTCTTCATGGAGACGAGAAACATTGGGAAACATTGGCCTCCCAGTTTTGGCCTAGATCCTAATTTGCCGACCCCTGAACAAAAACAAGAATCGTACAACTCACTCATTGCTGTCAATAGTGAAAACTTTTTGCACAGCATCAACCACCGAAATTCACTAAAAAAGCTCCAACGTATCATAGGATACATTTTAAGATTCATTAAAAATGCCAGAACTTTCAAACCCGAGCGACAAACCCAACAAACTCTCACACCTCTTGAACTTCTCGATGCGCTTGCCATCATTGTTCGAACCACCTAACTATGCACATTCACCATCTCATCAAACTTGCATTCATCATATACAAGCAATGGGATGTCATTCCTTCACCTTCAAGAAAGCGTAAACAACATGACACAACCCCTGTCATACGCTTCGACAATTGAAAAGATAACCCATCTGCAGAATGAGGTCAGAGCACAACGACAAGAATTTCCTCTCGCAAGAACCCATAAAATACATAACTTAACCATCAGCTATGTTGGACTAGCCTTGATTTTAGCTGTGATAGTGGCCCTGATAGCAAGGCAAAGGTTGAAGAGAAGACGTGAACCGATCCCCGAAGCACCACAACCGTCTCCACGATCCAACTGGAATGTTTCATTGGAACCAACAACTTAATCCGCTTCAAAATATGTAAATTGCCGGAGATCGCTCATTCGCACTTTTCAATCCCCTTGGGGCCGCAATATGTTAATTCTTTTGAGTTTTTTTTATTCTTTATTCAAAATTAAAAACAACTCTCAATAGAATTAATAAGACTTGAACATAATCCGAATTCTTTTTTACGTTCTTATTTTTTTCCACATTTTGGCGTTAGAATTACCGCATCTGCATAATTCATAATACTTGAACAAAATCCGTACCTCTTTTTTACGTTCTTATTTAGGCGTGAGAATTACCGCGTTTGCATAATTCATAGCTAAATTAAAACAAAATTTTTATTTACACGTACTAAATCAAATAACTAGTCAGACGTTGGAGAAATTTGATATCTGTTTGGGCTTTACTGTCAGTGAGAAAATAATTTGCTTATTTAATTCAGACAGTTATGAATTCCAATATCTGTTCTCTGCTAACGGTGGGAAAATAATTGGTGCATCAGAAGAATGAACGGTTTCCAGCCTGCTAAAAATTAAAATTTTTTACTTTTTTTTGTATTGTATTTCTATTTGTATTTGTATTTCTTTATTATTTGTATTTGTAATTTTCTTCTTTAAATACCATAAGTTTTTAATAAAATTTTTGATTGAACGATTTTCATTCATCCAGCAAACATCGCTGAATTTCATTTTTCCGACAAGTCAGTTTACGTTGTTCTTGTATACCACTTGAACAACTGAACAGAAAATAATCGCTTGAATTATCCTGGTGAACTACTAGGATAATAAACCCCTACGAACAGTAATAACTTGGTGAAGCACCAAGTTATACATCTCGATAAAGTTGAGCAAGGCAAACGAGCCTGCGCTTAACAATTATATTATATTATATTATATAATATTATATTATATTATAATATATTATATTATATTATATTATATTATATTATATTATATTATATTATATTATATTATATTATATTATATTATATTATATTATATTATATTATATTATATTATATTATATTATATTATATTATATTATATTATATTATATTATATTATATTATATTATATTATATTATATTATATTATATTATATTATATTATATTATATTATATTATATTATATTATATTATATTATATTATATTATATTATATTATATTATATTATATTATATTATATTATATTATATTATATTATATTATATTATATTATATTATATTATATTATATTATATTATATTATATTATATTATATTATATTATATTATATTATATTATATTATATTATATTATATTATATTATATTATATTATATTATATTATATTATATTATATTATATTATATTATATTATATTATATTATATTATATTATATTATATTATATTATATTATATTATATTATATTATATTATATTATATTATATTATATTATATTATATTATATTATATTATATTATATTATATTATATTATATTATATTATATTATATTATATTATATTATATTATATTATATTATATTATATTATATTATATTATATTATATTATATTATATTATATTATATTATATTATATTATATTATATTATATTATATTATATTATATTATATTATATTATATTATATTATATTATATTATATTATATTATATTATATTATATTTTTTTTTCCAGGAGGTAAAAATGCATTACTGCATTCACAGTGGGTTGTTCCCATCTGTGATATGTCGGGCTCCCCTTATAGGTATACCGACTAAAAAACCTCCTTTCTCCGGGAAATAATCCCCACTCCGGGACCGCGTTAGCATTACTTCGAAGTGGTTTCCCAATGGCTGTCTATCAGCCACCCTGCTTAATGTAGCCTACTTTTAAGCTGTCGTCTACATAGACGAATTATTCAGTCATCCTGCAGCGTCTAAGAAAGGTTTCTTCGACCTTAGTATTGTTTCGCAGTACTTCACAACTGCTCGCCATTTGGTCGCATCAGATATCATATTGTCCACAATGTTTTCCACCATGAGTGGTCCTGTAACGGCTTCCAACTCTTCACGGTGTACTGTCCATCGGGAACACTTGAAAAAAGTGTGCTCAGCATCATCCACAACATCTTCGTTTTCGTACAAGCAAAACGGATTGTCGCATTTCTTCATTTTGTGGAGATATTTTCGGAAGTATCCATGACCTGACAACATATGAGTCAAGTAGTAGTTTACATCCCCGAAATGTCTATTCACCCACTTCTCTATATTTAAAATAAGTCCTGCGGTCCACCTGCCTTTCGTGCTAGTGTCCCACCTGTCCTGTCAACTCTGCATGATCTCCTGCTGTATGTTATTATCGTTTTCGGGTTCTATGCTGTTAATATGTCTCATCGTCCATAGCTTTCTTCGTCCTAATATTTGCAGATCAATTGGTATCATTCCTGATATCACTAGAGCAGCGCATGCTGACACCGTACGATATGCAGATATCACTCGTAGCGCTGCTGTTCTTTGTACGACCAATAGTTTGTTCGCCCTTTTTCTCGCTTTCATTTGCTCGCCCCAAATCTCGCTTCCGTAAAGAAGGATACTGTTGCTAGCCTCCATTAGAAGCTTTCGCTTGCTTTGTACTGGTCCATCTACGTTTGCCATTAGTCCGCTAAGCTGTCCTGTTATCCGGGATGCCTTGTTCACAGCATAATTAATCTGATCCGAGTATGTCAGTTTGCAATCAAGTCTTATTCCTAAATAGTTTACAGATTTCTTTGTGCGTACTATCAGGTCTTCCTCCACTGGTATATGACGCCTGGTGAGAATGAGGAGTTCAGTCTTGTGCGCTGCTAGCTGAAGGCCGTGCTCATCTAACCAAGCCTTGGTTCTTATCATAACTTGTCTCAACTTCCGTTTGGCTTCCTCTATATTTCTGGCCTTAATAACATAATAATATAATATAATATAATATAATATAATATAATATAATATAATATAATATAATATAATATAATATAATATAATATAATATAATATAATATAATATAATATAATATAATATAATATAATATAATATAATATAATATAATATAATATAATATAATATAATATAATATGTCGTCTGCATATCCTACTAGGTAAGTGTCCTGTGGCATTTCTATACTAAATATTCCATCGTAGCTTATATTCCACAAGTCTGGTCCCAATATGGGCCCCTTTGCAGCGCCTGATGTTATTTGTATCTTTTTCTGACCCTCTGTTGTGCTGTATATAAGTTCCCTATCCTTAAGATAGTTTCTTATAACCCTCGTCAAGTATTCTGGTGCGTGAAACCTTTCTTCTAGGGCTTGCAGTACATCCGGCCATCGAAGGCTATTGAAGGCATTTTTAACGTCTAGTGTAGCCAGGAACACAAGTGGCCTGGTGCTGTTAGGGCCTGTCTGTGTAGATTTTGCAACGCTTATCACATCATTCACAGCTCCTATAGTGGATCTTTTTGGCCTGAAACCATGTTGCCTCTCCGAAAGTCCTCCACTAGCAATTACAGCTTCATTTAGGCGCGGCTTCAACAACCTTTCGTATAGCTTTCCTGCAGTGTCCAGCATGCAAAGTGGTCTATATGCAGATGGAGTGTTTGGGTCTCCTTTGCCCTTGCTAATGAGTACAAGGCGCTGAATCTTCCATATCTTAGGGAACACCCCTTCTTTCAGGCAGTGGTTATACATGTTTAACATCATTTCTGGACGTTTCAGGACAATTTCCTTAATTACTTCTGCTGGGATGCCGTCAGGGCCTGGAGCCTTATTGGCCTTCAGTCTACGTGCTGCGTCACTCAGTTCTTGTTGCGTGAACTGTGGGGTATACATTACTTCTTGGTATTTCCTCCGAAATTTCACGTTGTGGAAAGAGTGTGGTTACAATGTTATGCATAGCTTCTGCATTCATTTTACCCATCGGAGCTTTTGCTGCGAGCTTCCCCATAACTAATTTGTAGCCTGTTCCCCAAGGATTATTGTTTATGTCCTCTCGTAGCTCCTCCCAGAGCTGTCTTTTGCTATCAAAGATGGCTTTCTGTAGCCTCTTCTTAACCATGAAAAAAAAGCAATTTTGAATTGTAAAAAGTTAAGTTTACATTATTTTCTTTTTGTGATCCAAAAATTTTAATTTCAGATTATTACAATTTTTTGTTTTGAATGTATTTTCTTAAATTTGTTAGCAAAGAAAGTTGAAAAGATGAACAAATATATGTATATCCATAAATACTAATATTTAGTTTTAATAATTTTGGTTTATAAATAATAGGTGGCATAAAAAAATAAACAATTGTAAGTATCAGTGTTAATAACGTTGAGCTGCTTTCACCAAACGCGGACTTATTCAACTTTGTGCTATTCCATCTTCGGGTGCTAAAGCTTTGTTGATTTGCTTCCTCTCTATTATTTCTGTTCTCTTCATATGAATATGAAATGTACTGATGATCGCTTGCTGTATATCTTTCCAGCACTCTCCAGTTCTTTATCCTGCGCGCAAAACTATCTGTGACCAATGTTATGTCTGGAATTGTACCCTCGCAGCCAGGCCGTCTGAAAGTAGGTACGTTTCCAACATTCGCAACAGTTAGTCCTACTCTGGCAGCCATTTGGGAGATCCTCTTGCCCCTAGAGTTTTCTGTTTGCATGCCCCATTCCGGCGATCGCGCGTTAAAATCACCAGCTACTATGATAGGGCCTTGGAAAGGCGTATCTTGTCCTCTATTTCATCCAGTTTCTTTTGGAAGTCTTCCATACAGTCACTGGGTGTCAGGTAACAGCTGACAAGTGTTAAGTTATCAAACTGCATCCACGCAAAGCCAATTCCCTTTCCCGTAGTCTTTGGAGCCAGGTGGCTGGACCTCGGGATCCATATAGCCGCAGTGGCAGTTTCGTCCTCACACCAGTATCCAGTAGTCCTACCGGCATATTGTTCGCTTATAATAGCTATATCTACTTCTTGTTCAACGCATATTTGTGGCAGCAGTGCGTCTGCCACTCTTCCTCTATGCATGTTCAATTGTAATATTTTCATTTTACTGTGCTTTCCCGCTCATATAGCATACCTTTGACCCAGCTATATGGTTAGTGGATTTCTTTCCTTCTTCCAAGCAAAGACAACATTTCGGTGGGTTGTGTCACTGTTTCAAGATGTGACCCCTTTCACCACATCGAATACACAAACCCATACCTTTTCTGTCCGGACCTTTGCACTCCCATTTCGTATGTCCACACGCAAAGCATCTGAAACACCTCTTTTTTTCCTCACAGTGTCTGATTCTGCAGCTCACCCATCCGATTTTAATGCGCTCCAGTTTTAAGAGTTTGTTTGCGTCCTTTACTGGTAGCGATACGAACGCTCTTCTTTGATCACGTGTATTTGGGTTTGTTAGTTGAATCGTGATGTCCACCTCTGCTAATTCCGCTATTTTACTTATAGCAGTGCAAACTTCTTCTTTTGTTGTATAACCTTCAATGTCCCTGATCTCCACTGTTGCCTTGGTTCTCATATCCTTGACCTCTGCGACTTCTCGCAAGGTGTCTTTGACTGCCTCGCAAAATTGTTGTTTTTTGCCCCCTTTTTCTAATTCTAAGAGAATAGCACCCGTTTTTGTCTTTCGGATTGACCGAACAGATACTTCTGTCTGTTCTGGTTTCACCCTCTCTTTAAGACTTTTAAGGACTTCAGCGTAACTGTGTCCATCTGTGGGTTTGACCATGACGGCGTCTCTTCGGTCCTTATAAGTTTTCTGGCGCTTCTTCTTTTTGCCTTTTTGGCCCTCCTTCTTGGATGATTGTGAGCCTTCCGGCTCCTTTCCGGGCGTTTGGATCATGACTTCTGATCTTTTTTCAGCCTTTTGTTTGGTCTCCTTTTGTATTTTTGTTGGCCTTAATCTCTCTGCTGGGCTTGTTGCCGTTCGCTTTTTCGAGACTGCGGGTGTGAATTTGTCTTTTAAAGTGCTTGAAATATTAATGATATCTCTGCTCGTAATTTTTTCTGCCTCAGCCTTCTTCCAGTTCCGTCTGTAGTCAGCCATTACGTCAACAAGCTCTTCCAGCTCCGATACTCCATTCTGGACATCCATGCTGATGTTTCTCTGTCTGGCCATAGCTAATCTAATCTTCCGAAGTGCGCTTCTAAATTTTTCTACTGTTTCTTCTTCCGATGTCCTCATTTTTAATATATATTCCTGTCGAGGCGATCTATGTACCGGATTGTCTTTTTGAGAATCCGGGTCTGCTTGACGAGTCCTTTCAAATGCCGTTACAGGTGTCTGGCTAAATTCTTTTACTTTTTTTGCTGCGGTTTCCTCGTTAGAGTGGACTAGCTGCGGAGATCCTACAACTTCGTTTTGTGCAGCGTTTATGCGCGAACTTCTCACCTCCATACGAGTTTCTTTCGTTTTTGATCCCAGTACTTGATGTTCTGATTTTGGTGGGGATCTCACTACCCTTCCGCTGGGGCGAAAAGGATTTATATCTTCGTTGATATTTTTCGGTGTATTCATTTTTATCTTTTGGGTCCCCGCTTGAAGCCGTTATCTTTGTTCGAAGGTGCAGTTGCCCGTTTCATTGACCCCGAGGGTGTCTTTGCAAGCAGTGAGGTCCTCGCAAGGGTTGACGCAAATCCTTATGAGATATTGCGTACAGAGCCAGGTCAGGCACTAATTAGGAGTCATCTCAACTAAACCTGCACAGCCATACTTGGCTACAAACATTGAGCGTTCTACAAGCCCTGCCAGGGTTTTAACGGGACGGTGGTAGCCCCCGCATTAGCCCGTAAGCCATTTCAGCACGATATCACTCCTGCTTACTGAGGTCACAGAATACGATAGCTCCCAGCCCATATACGTCTAGGTCCTAATCAATATATCCATCGTTTTTCAATAACATTGCCGTTCCATCGTCGTGCTAGATTTTGATCACCCCCGGGTATTTTATTTCCCCGGTACCCTTCATGCCTTTCAAAAGCAGAAAGACATGACGAGCGTCCCCAATTCGCCAAATGGGAGGGTCCCGATGGAGGATCTAGCAAACCCCGCACGGGATATTATATTATATTATATTATATTATATTATATTATATTATATTATATTATATTATTTTTTATAATTATTTATTTATTAATGTCCATAAAATGTTTACATACTTATTTAAGTTTACAAAATTTATCTAAGATGAGTTGAAGAGTACATATATCTTTAACAACGCAAAAATTATTTGAAAATTAGAATATATACTACATTATACATCAGTACATAACAAGAATTGGAGGAAAAAATATTATAAAAACCTATTTGAATATAGCATATTATATTATATTATATTATATTATATTATATTATATTATATTATATTATATTATATTATATTATATTATATTATATTATATTATATTATATTATATTATATTATATTATATTATATTATATTATATTATATTATATTATATTATATTATATTATATTATATTATATTATATTATATTATATTAATAGCTTACGATGGGCAAATGTTATCAAGGCATTGCGGGAAAGATTCCGCATACCTAGATATCTTATGAGAATTCTCCAGAGCTATCTTAGGGATCGTAAACTTATATACGACACACCAGACGGCCAGATAGTTAGAACGATTACATCGGGGGCAGCCCAGGGATCCGTGCTGGGTCCTGACCTCTGGAATCTAAGCTATGACGAGATATTAGGAATAGATATGCCAGAAGACACACACCTTGTAGGGTACGCGGACGACATAGCGGCGGTCATTTCGGCACGGGACGCGGACGACGCTAGAAGAAAATTGAATCAGGTAATGATAAGGACTCGAGCATGGCTCGAGGACCATGGGCTCGAACTAGCGGTGAACAAAACTGAATTAATCATGATGACGCGAGGGCATATGCCACTAGAAATTAGCATGCATATAGATGACATGCTCCTGGTGACGAAAAGGGCGATAAAATATCTGGGCGTAAAAATCGATAGTAGGCTCACTTATTGGGCCCAGATAAAACATGCGGCTGCAAAGGCAGCAAAAGTTTCAGGCATGTTGAGCAGGCTAATGGCAAACATTGGCGGGCCCACACAGAGCAAGAGGAGGCTGATTATGGCAACCACAAATTCTATACTGCTATATGGCAGCGAAATTTGGGGAAATGCACTGAGAGCAAAGTCTAAGCGTAAGGCTCTAGAAGAAGTCCAACGCACAGCGGCACTCAGAATCGCCTCAGCCTACCGTACAGTTTCAGGCGCGGCGGTCTTCGTAATAAGTGGAGAGATTCCGGTTGATCTCCTGGCGCGCGAACGGAAAGAGGCATGGGACTCTAGGGGGGCGGAAATTACTATTAGTGCTGCAGAGCGGAGATCTGAAACCATCCAGCGATGGCAAAACAGATGGAACGCAGAAACGTCCGGTAGATGGACGAAGAGGCTCATTCCTAACATAGAAAAGTGGACTCAAAGGAAATTTGGGGAGATTAACTACTTCCTGACCCAGTTCCTTTCAGGTCATGGATACTTCCGGAAGTATCTACATCGTATGGGCAAAACAGGTAATTCCAGTTGCATCTACTGCGATGCAACAAATGACGATGCAGAACACACTTTTTTCAACTGCATCAGATGGAATACTGAGCGAATCGCATTAAGAGAGCAGATTGGCGTTTTCACCCCTGCCAACATAGTTGACAGAATGCTCGAATGCGAAAACACATGGAATGCTATGAGTAAATACATCGAGTATGTCTTAAGAAGAAAGAAAAGAGACCTCGATGCACGGCAAAATGAGTCCCCATCAACGGAGACTCAGCAAGAATGAGCCAGCAGCATGAAATGACGGACCCAGACGTGGGTGTTACGAGCAAAGTCCTTCTTAGGAGGATGAAGTTTCTGGGCCTTCTTGAAGTAATGTAGAAAACAGTCCCGGGAAGGCATCCCACCAGAAACGGAGGAGGGAGTTTTTTAGTGGAAAACACCACTCAACGCAGTCGACGACGGTCACTGTAAGTGCGAAGGCATTTTCAACCCTACCTCGCCCGTCAAAAAAAAAAAAAAAAAAATATTATATTATATTATATTATATTATATTATATTATATTATATTATATTATATTATATTATATTATATTATATTATATTATATTATATTATATTATATTATATTATATTATATTATATTATATTATATTATATTATATTATATTATATTATATTATATTATATTATATTATATTATATTATATTATATTATATTATATTATATTATATTATATTATATTATATTATATTATATTATATTATATTATATTATATTATATTATATTATATTATATTATATTATATTATATTATATTATATTATATTATATTATATTATATTATATTATATTATATTATATTATATTATATTATATTATATTATATTATATTATATTATATTATATTATATTATATTATATTATATTATATTATATTATATTATTATATATTATATTATATTATATTATATTATATTATATAATATTATATTATATTATATTATATTATATTATATTATATTATATTATATTATATTATATTATATTATATTATATTATATTATATTATATTATATTATATTATATTATATTATATTATATTATATTATATTATATTATATTATATTATATTATATTATATTATATTATATTATATTATATTATATTATATTATATTATATTATATTATATTATATTATATTATATTATATTATATTATATTATATTATATTATATTATATTATATTATATTATATTATATTATATTATATTATATTATATTATATTATATTATATTATATTATATTATATTATATTATATTATACTAGCTGACCCGGGCAAACCTTGTTTTGCCTTCAAATTTGCACTAAATCGACATAGCAATTATTGTTCAAATAAAGGTATCGGGCTAATTAACCCCACTACACGCTGGTTAAGGACCCAATGCCTTCAGCAAAACGCAGCATAGGCTTATCGCGCTAATCTCTATTGGGAAAAACACAAAAAACAAAATATTGGGCCATCTGTCGGACGAACTTCAAACTACACAGAAACACTCCTCACGTCCCATAGAACATGTATATAAAATTTGGTAAAATCGGTGCAGTAGTTCTTGAGTTACGGTGCAAAAACACACACACAAAACTAAGTATTGCGCCATCTGTCGGACGAACTTCAAACTACACAGAAACACTCCTCACGTCCCATAGAACATGTATATAAAGTTTGGTCAAAATCGGTGCAGTAGTTCTTGAGTTACGGTGCAAAAACACACACACAAAACTAAGTATTGCGCCATCTCTCGGACGAACTTCAAACTACACAGAAACACTCCTCACGTCCCATAGAACATGTATATAAAGTTTGGTCAAAGTCGGTGCAGTAGTTCTTGAGTTACGGTGCAAAAACACACACAAAACTAAGTATTGCGCCATCTGTCGGATGAACTTCAAACTACACAGAAACACTCCTCACGGCCCATAGAGCATGCATATCCAATTTCGTCAAAATCGGTGCAGTAGTTTTTGAGTTTAGCGATCACGAACATACACGTAATTTTTATGTACATATAGCTGACACCGTCAGCTCAAAATATCTTCGGAACTACATAACCGATTTAAGAGTTTGATATCTCGTTTAGAAGAACATAACAACGGCTTTCCAAAAAAAAGTAAAATAAAATAAAAAAAACACAAAAAATAAATATATGTATATGTCATTGGTGGTGCAATATGAAAATTGCATTTTGCCACGCCCCTCCGCCCAGAGACCGAAAATAAAAAATCGGACTTCACAGTGTCACCCGCCCGAGTATTCTGAAGGTTCCCTGAAAATTTCGTCAAAATCGGCCCAACCGTTTTGGAGCCATTACGTTACATACATACATACATACATACATACATACATACATACATACATACATACACACATCCAATTTTATATATATAGATTATATTATATTATATTATATTATATTATATTATATTATATTATATTATATTATATTATATTATATTATATTATATTATATTATATTATATTATATTATATTATATTATATTATATTATATTATATTATATTATATTATATTATATTATATTATATTATATTATATTATATTATATTATATTATATTATATTATATTATATTATATTATATTATATTATATTATATTATATTATATTATATTATATTATATTATATTATATTATATTATATTATATTATATTATATTATATTATATTATATTATATTATATTATATTATATTATATTATATTATATTATATTATATAATATTATATTATATTATATTATATTATATTATATTATATTATATTATATTATATTATATTATATTATATTATATTATATTATATTATATTATATTATATTATATTATATTATATTATATTATATTATATTATATTATATTATATTATATTATATTATATTATATTATATTATATTATATTATATTATATTATATTATATTATATTATATTATATTATATTATATTATATTATATTATATTATATTATATTATATTATATTATATTATATTATATTATATTATATTATATTATATTATATTATATTATATTATATTATATTATATTATATTATATTATATTATATTATATTATATTATATTATATTATATTATATTATATTATATTATATTATATTATATTATATTATATTATATTATATTATATTATATTATATTATATTATATTATATTATATTATATTATATTATATTATATTATATTATATTATATTATATTATATTATATTATATTATATTATATTATATTATATTATATTATATTATATTATATTATATTATATATTATATTATATTATATTATATTATATTATATTATATTATATTATATTATATTATATTATATTATATTATATTATATTATATTATATATTATATTATATTATATTATATTATATTATATTATATTATATTATATTATATTATATTATATTATATTATATTATATTATATTATATTATATTATATTATATTATATTATATTATATTATATTATATTATATTATATTATATTATATTATATTATATTATATTATATTATATTATATTATATTATATTATATTATATTATATTATATTATATTATATTATATTATATTATATTATATTATATTATATTATATTATATTATATTATATTATATTATATTATATTATATTATATTATATTATATTATATTATATTATATTATATTATATTATATTATATTATATTATATTATATTATATTATATTATATTATATTATATTATATTATATTATATTATATTATATTATATTATATTATATTATATTATATTATATTATATTATATTATATTATATTATATTATATTATATTATATTATATTATATTATATTATATTATATTATATTATATTATATTATATTATATTATATTATATTATATTATATTATAATTTATTATATTATATTATATTATATTATATTATATTATATTATATTATATTATATTATATTATATTATATTATATTATATTATATTATATTATATTATATTATATTATATTATATTATATTATATTATATTATATTATATTATATTATATTATATTATATTATATTATATTATATTATATTATATTATATTATATTATATTATATTATATTATATTATATTATATTATATTATATTATATTATATTATATTATATTATATTATATTATATTATATTATATTATATTATATTATATTATATTATAATATATTATATTATATTATATTATATTATATTATATTATATTATATTATATTATATTATATTATATTATATTATATTATATTATATTATATTATATTATATTATATTATATTATATTATATTATATTTTATTATATTATATTATATTATATTATATTATATTATATTATATTATATTATATTATATTATATTATATTATATTATATTATATTATATTATATTATATTATATTATATTATATTATATTATATTATATTATATTATATTATATTATATTATATTATATTATATTATATTATATTATATTATATTATATTATATTATATTATATTATATTATATTATATTATATTATATTATATTATATTATATTATATTATATTATATTATATTATATTATATTATATTATATTATATTATATTATATTATATTATATTATATTATATTATATTATATTATATTATATTATATTATATTATATTATATTATATTATATTATATTATATTATATTATATTATATTATATTATATTATATTATATTATATTATATTATATTATATTATATTATATTATATTATATTATATTATATTATATTATATTATATTATATTATATTATATTATATTATATTATATTATATTATATTATATTATATACAGGTAAAGGGAAAATGTTTTGAAGGAAAACCTTTTTTAATTTTCTTATGTTGAAAAGTGTTGGATCTAACCGTGTACAACACTAGGTGGATTTGTACTGGGCTTCCACTAGCCGTTCATTTAAGCACTCGAAATGCTATAGACATTCAGGCACATTAGATGCCTTTGAAAATTAAAGAAGAGTGTTGAAGTTCTAAATTAATTCTGTTTTATTTCTGACAAAGTTTGAGTTTATATAGTGTTTTTTACAATTATCTACATTTATCTAAAATATCATGCATTTCATTCATTTACTCATATTAACCTATGTAACACAGTGTTCGACTGTTCACCTATGTTACAATTGCATTTACCGATCGATTAATCAATCAGTGTTCAGCATAGTCATCAATTTAACACAAAAATGCATTTCTCCTATTTATGATATTTGACATATCAAGAATAGAAATGAAATTTGACTTGCTATTGAATACCCCTTAAGTACGGTCAAGTACCCAGGCAATGAACTGCATATGGAGTAAACTGAAGGTACTCATGTTTCGCTTCGACGTAGGTCTGTGGGCAAATGAATGAAATGTTAATAATGTTACAATGTGTGTGTTGACCATATGTGTCATAATATTTTGTGTGTGTCTAAAAATATACAAAACGATATCTTAAGAATTTGTTTTGGTTTTTTACAATAATGTGTGACGTATTTTAGTGGAAATTATAATTACAAAAAATGAACTAAACTAAATATGACTGTACATCACACCCTTACCCTTAAGATAAAATTTATGAAGTTTTGAATAAATTTAAATCTGAATACAAATTAGTAGTTTTAATTTTTTGTATTATATAATTAATATGTTGTTTTCTTAAGGTATGATTTATGAATATAAATTTATGTGATACGAATATGTATATACGTATATATATTTTTTTATTATTATTTTTTTTTTTTTTTTTTTTTTTTACATTGTTTTTTTTTGTACAATTTTAATGAATTATTGTGAAAAAGTCTTTCTTTATTATTTATTTCTAATATTGAATTACAATTTTGTCTTTCCAGTATTTTATATGGACCAATGTAGGGACTCTGATTTTTCTTTCTACTTTCTAGTTTTACTAGTACTAAGTCTCCTACATCAAAAGAACTTTTTATCATCTTTTTATCATATTTTAATTTTGATTTCTCTTTTGCTATCTTTATTAAATTTTTAGCGTTATCTAATGCTCTTTTAATTCTAGTCCTAAGTTCGTTAGCATAATTTTCTAAATCATAAACTTTAGTATTAGTGCATAATGCATCTGTAGGCAGAGTTGGTAATTTGCCAAAAATCAACTGGTATGGGGAATAATTGTTATTTACATGAGGTGTGGTATTATACGCAAATGTATAATAAGGTATCCACTTGTCCCATTCTAAATCTTCAACAAAGTTTAACATATATTCATTTAATACTCTGTGATTTCTTTCTAGCGTTCCTATAGATTGATGGTGATATGGTGCTGAAAATTTCTGATCTATTTTTAATAGTTTGCATACTTCATTCATTAATTCATTTTTGAATTCAGTGCCTCTATCTGATTTTAATATTTTAAAGCAACCATATTTCAAAATAAACTGTTCTACAAGAGTTTTAGCTATATTTTTCGCTTCTTTTGTTTCTATAGGGCATGCTACAACATATTTTGTTAATACGCATTGCATCGTTAATATATATCTATAATTATTAGAAATTCTTAATGGTCCTACAGTGTCTATTTCTATTACTTCAAAACTATTACTTGGGGTTTCGGTGATATTCATTTCCTCTTTAATGTGTCTAGTTTGTTTGTTTCTTAAACATTTATCGCAATTTACAACGTAATCTCTAACCATTTTTCTCATATTTTTCCAAACATATCTTTGTTTGAGTCTTAGTACAGTTTTTCGAATGCCTAAGTGTCCTGACAATGGTGAGTTGTGGAATTCTTCGATCAATTTATTTTGTAATTTTTTATTTTTTATATATTGCAAGGGTTTATACAAGATGATATTCAAGCTCAAGTTTTTATATTTTTTAGATTTTAATAATCTTTGGTATACCTCATCATAAATTCTTTTCATATATTCTACTGATATCAGTTTAAAAATTTCATCATCGCTAGCTAATGCGAGATCTTTCATATTCTGCTTATGCATATAGATTATCAGCTTCTCTAGAAACAAAACGTATTTTGCAAGATCATCACTAATATTCATATGATAGCTATTATTTATATATTCAATGGTACCATTTAATTTATCTTTATTTATACCGGTATTAATTTTAAACTTTAATTTGTGCACATTTTTAATATCTTGTAATGATGTACATTCCCATATGTTCGTATATTTTAGTTGTTGGGATATGTCCTTCTCATCTGAGTTGTTTACAGTTGTTTTACCCTTTGCGTTCATTCCACGTGTAATTGCTAAGATTTTTGTTGGTTTGGTATCATCATCTTCTATTGGAATCATGTTTTTTAGCATATCAGAATCTATTTTAATTCTAGATAATGCATCAGCATTTGTATTAATTTTTCCTTTTTTATATACAATTTCAAAGTCATAATCTGATAAATCAATCCGTACTCTAGTTAATTTAGAGGAAGGGTTTTTATGTGTAAAAAGTGAAACAAGAGGCCTGTGGTCAGTTACTACTATGAATCTTCTACCATGTAAATATGGTCTAAAGAATGCAATGCCCCAATGTATAGCTAGTAATTCTTTTTCTATTACAGGTTTATTAATTTCGTGTTTATTCAAAGTTCTGCTAGCATAGGTTATTGGCAAATCTCTTCCTATTTCTCCCTGTGATAAAATTGCACCTAAAGCGTAATTTGAAGCATCTGTCGTTAAAATGAAAGGTTTTTCAAAGTCTGGGTATTGTAATATTGGTGAACTAATTAATTTTTGTCTCAGTACGTCAAATGTTTGTTGACACTTGTCTGTCCATTCAAATATTTTTCCTTTCTTCGTCTGATCGTTCAGACATTTTGTTAATTCAGCGAAATTTTTTATAAAACGTCTATAGTAATTACAAAAAGCTACAAATCGTTTTACCTCGTCAGCATCTTTAGGTACCGGATAATTTTGAATTGCTTTGTGTTTTGCTGGGTCTGTCTTAATACCATCTTTTGTTATTAGATGACCTAAATAAACAACTTCTGACTTTAAAAATACACATTTTTTAGCGTTTAATTTTAAATTGTATTTTGATAAACGTTCAAAGACCTGTCTCAAATTGTCATTGTGATGTTTCAAGCTACATCCAAAAATTATGATGTCGTCTACATATAAAAATGCTTTACTATCGAGACCTGAAAGTGCTATTGTAAGCATACGTTGGAAACTATTTGATGAAATTTTAAGACCAAAAGGTAATCGTTTAAATTGATAGTGACCGTTTGAAGTTGAAAATGCTGTTGGTTTTCTTGAATCTTTATCTAAACTAATTTGATGAAACGAACTTGTCATATCTAGTGTTGAAAAATATTTTGCCCTTCCTAATTTATCTAATACATCTTCAATTCTTGTAAGTGGAAATTTATCATTGACTATTTTCTTGTTTAGTTGCCTAAAATCTACTACAAGTCGCCATTTCTCTTTGTCTCCGTCGCTTTTCTTTGGTACAACAAGTAATGGTGAGTTGTATGGACTAGTTGAATGTTCAATAATATCATCATCAAGTAATTTTTGAACTTGTTGATCGATTTCTTCTATTTGAGTATCTTGTTGATCGATTTCTTCTATTTGAGTATGTGGAAGTCTATAATTTTTAATGTAAACTGGCGTTCTATCTGTTAAATTGAGATGTTGTGTATAGAAGTTATTTGCTGTTAAAACGTCTCCTTCTAAGTGAAATATGTTTTGACAGTCTTTGAAAATTGTTATCAATTCATCCGTTGCTTTACTGTCATTATTGTCAATTTTCAACGTTTGTAATAGTTTGCTAAATCTGTCTTTATTGTTATTTTTATTGTGATTTTGTGATTTGGTGAGAAAAACGTATTTATGTAATGGTTCTATTTCAAAATTAATATTTTTTAATATTACATCTTCATCTGTTGTATTTAGAAATTTAACATGACTAATGCCTTTTCCTGGTACTATTGTATTTCCTACAAAAATTCCTGATTCCAATTCTTTGCTTAAAATAATGCTATCCTCTGTTAAATTTAACTGTATCGGGTGTATTAATTCAGATCGTTTTTCTATTTTAATGTAGTAATCTCTATTTATTCTAGATTTCATGGGAATTGTAATTTCTGTTTCTTGTAAAGTTAATGAAATCGTGAATGTTTCATAATCTATTTTGCATAAAAATGTTGTGAAAAAATCTCTCCCTAAGATTCCGTCCGTTGGTATTGGAAAGTTATCATCGACTATGTGGAAATTGTGTTCTGATTCTTTATCATATAAATTAAAACTTAATTCTGTGATTCCAATAGATTTAATTTTTTCATCTGTTATACCAGAAAATGAACATGATTGTTCTTTATCAACAAATAGGTCTTCACATAATTTACCTAATTTACATAATGAAATATCAGCCCCTGTATCTATTAAAAATGTTAAACTAGTTTTTGTTCCTATATCTAATTGTATATAATTAGTAGTGTTTTTAGAAATGGAATAAATTTTATTTAATTTTGCTCCGGAGGATGAATGATTAAGGTTTGATTGTCCATCTCCGGGCCTTCGGAGTTTTCCTGAACAACATGTACGTTATTTCTATTATTATTATAATTATTATTGTTATTATAATTGTTGTTATTACCATTGTTATTTTGGTTTTGTCTACCATTATTATTGTTGTTTTCTCTATTGTTGGAACGATTATTATTGTGGTAATTATTATTCCTGTTATTATTATTATTATTCCTATTGTTGTTGTTATTTCTGTTATAATTATTATGGTAATTATTATTCCTGTTATTATTATTATTATTCCTATTGTTGTTGTTATGATTCGAATTTCTATTATTGTGATTCGAATTGTTGTCTCTGTTATTATATTTATTTCTATTGTTATTATTATTCTGCTTATTTGAATTGTGTCTATTAGAGAAATATAATACTTGATTTTCGTTACTGGCAAAGTCTTTTTCTAGTTCTATTGCTAGTTGTACCGCTTCATTCAAGTCTTTTGGTTTAGAGGCAAAAATTGTTGGCTTAATGTCTGCATTAAGACCATTTTTAAATATATTCAATGCATAAGTGTTATTAAGAGAAATAATCGTGTTTTTCTGTGTAGTATTGCATTGTGGTATCTCATTTATTTGCAGTTCATTCAGTTCTGCAATCATTTCTAAAAGCTTTTCATTATATTTTTGTATTTTCATGTTCTTTTGCATGAATTTACTCAAAGTTAGTTGGATTTGCGCTATTGTTTTTGTGGACTTATATCTTGATTGAAGTGAACTTTTAAGACCATTGAAATCATTAATTTCGCTAGTACCTATAGCAGTTCTAACACTTGGTGTTAATTTCACATTAATGACAAAATCTATGAGCAGAATTTTCGCGTCAGGTGTTAAAGAATTGTAAATTATTTCAACTATTTTCAAAAATGATGTTAAATCCTTAAAATTTCCAGAAAATTCTGGTATACTTTTTAGTGATAGCTCTAAATTGAATGATGCCATTTTCACTGTAGAGTTTGAACTTGAACTTGAATTTTTAGTAGTTAAGTTAGAGTTTTCAGTTTCTATTTCTGTATCTAACACGCTATGAGTTGAATCTGTTTCCAATTTTTCAATTTCTTTTTCTGAGTTTTCAATTTCTTTTTCTGCAACTGACATGTTATGAGTTGAATCTGTGTCCAATTTTTCTAATCCTTGTTCTAACAATGTCTTTGCTTTTTCATAGTATTTGTAAAATTTCTCAATGGAATCTTTTTGTATTTCTCTACCAGTGCTAAACTCTATAAATTGTTTTTTAATTAGTTCTACTTCTTCTAATTTTAAAATTAATGTTCTCTTAGTGTATCCTCTGCTACCTGATTTTCTCAAATTGGTGATAATTTTATTCAAACTTTCTATCAATTGGCCCATTTACAAATCATTTTAATATTTTTTTTTTTTTTATAATTTGATCTAATATCTATTTTTATTTACATTACTTAAATAATTTTTTCCTTACACAACATTATTGTTTATTTTCTTATTAACATAGCTTTTATAATATGCGTTTAGTTTTAAGATGCATATAATTATTATAACAAGGACAATTACAATTGTTGTTATTTGCCATAGTTCTTCGTCATTAGTTTTAATATCTGTAGATTTTTGTGTATTATTAGTATTACTACCTACTTCATACCCTGCGATTGCAATCAGAATTGCATTTCCGATTTTACTCCACAATCCCATTTGGTCAATTTTTACAATATTATTTTTTAATGAATTCTTATTTTTACGATTCTTCTTTGGATTACTAATTTTTAGTTAAGTCCTTTAGTTCCTCATATAACTTTCGTTTGTATTCGCCTTCTGCCAAGGGAATTAGACGTTTAAGCTCTTTGATTTTCTTATTTAGCTTAACTTTTTTTCCTCCTCTGGAACGTGGTTTTTTAGTTTCAACTTTTGCTGTTCCTTTTTTTGGATTTCTTGCCTTGTACTGTTCAATCGTTATAGGTTGAGGACCGTGGTTCTTCGGCGTAGGAACGTATACTGGACCCTGGATCTGTTGTCCTTCTGTGGGATCATAGGCAAGCAACTCCCTATATAACTTTTCAAAAATTCTATGGAATTCGGGTTCCATGTAGTGTAAAGGTTAGACAGCAGCTACTCAGAAAATTCTAGTTGAGTCAGGCAGGATCGCCATATACAGGTAAAGGGAAAATGTTTTGAAGGAAAACCTTTTTTAATTTTCTTATGTTGGCAAGTGTTGGATCTAACCGTGTACAACACTAGGTGGATTTGTACTGGGCTTCCACTAGCCGTTCATTTAAGCACTCGAAATGCTATAGACATTCAGGCACATTAGATGCCTTTGAAAATTAAAGAAGAGTGTTGAAGTTCTAAATTAATTCTGTTTTATTTCTGACAAAGTTTGAGTTTATATAGTGTTTTTTACAATTATCTACATTTATCTAAAATATCATGCATTTCATTCATTTACTCATATTAACCTATGTAACACAGTGTTCGACTGTTCACCTATGTTACAATTGCATTTACCGATCGATTAATCAATCAGTGTTCAGCATAGTCATCAATTTAACACAAAAATGCATTTCTCCTATTTATGATATTTGACATATCAAGAATAGAAATGAAATTTGACTTGCTATTGAATACCCCTTAAGTACGGTCAAGTACCCAGGCAATGAACTGCATATGGAGTAAACTGAAGGTACTCATGTTTCGCTTCGACGTAGGTCTGTGGGCAAATGAATGAAATGTTAATAATGTTACAATGTGTGTGTTGACCATATGTGTCATAATATTTTGTGTGTGTCTAAAAATATACAAAACGATATCTTAAGAATTTGTTTTGGTTTTTTACAATAATGTGTGACGTATTTTAGTGGAAATTATAATTACAAAAAATGAACTAAACTAAATATGACTGTACATCACAATTATATTATATTATATTATATTATATTATATTATATTATATTATATTATATTATATTATATTATATTATATTATATTATATTATATTATATTATATTATATTATATTATATTCCGTGTGGAGTTATTCCAGTCTCCCATCGGACGCGTCCCCAGGTGGCAGATAGGGGAACTCTCGGCTGATCTTCAAATC
Organism: Germaria angustata; assembly: GCA_963681545.1. Taxonomy (NCBI): domain Eukaryota; kingdom Metazoa; phylum Arthropoda; class Insecta; order Diptera; family Tachinidae; genus Germaria; species Germaria angustata. The sequence goes on from OY812998.1 coordinate 86,703,082, forward strand.
TGCAGGGAAGGTGGCAATTAAAATACCACCCGCGGACCAAAATCCTGGACAGCTGTTTCACCACGCCTGGTGCGGCTGAAGAAGACGGAAAATGGAACGTTTGTGGCTTACGAATATGTCTCACGATCCTGATTCGACTGCCATGGGCTGTCGGCTGCAGTATTCCACCACCTTATTATGTAGGAGTGACATCCGCTGAAACGGCTGGTGGGCTAATGCTGCAGCCGCCCCCGTCCCGTTAAAACTGTAGCGAGGCTCTGAGTACGGTCTACATGCGTCGCCGCCGAGGTGGCTGTACAGGTGCAGTTGAGAATGACTCCTGCTTTTTTGCGCCGAGATCCTGGCTCTGAACACAGGTACTCATAAGGCCCTGTGTCAACCCTTGCGTGGACCTCACTGATTTCAAAGGGACCCACGGGGATCGTTTGAGGCGACTGTACAAACGCGTAAGGATAGCGGCTCAGAGCGGGGTCCCAACAAAGATGAATACAAATAATAATAATAACAACAAATTTAGACAGACAGTTGAGAAGACGAACGAAAACGCGAGCGAAAAGACGAACGGAGAAAAAATCGAAGAGAGGATTAAGAAGATTAACGAGCGCGGCGCGACACCGGATGCAGCCTTTCGAAGAAGCAGCCTGTTGGCTAGATCGCCACCTGCTAAATGCGAAACGCCCGTAAACACGGCATCGGGCAATGCGACGCGTGCTATTAGTATGGATGCTGAGACTTCATCCAATGCACCTGCTCGACTCCGGACGAACACCGGCACCGATAAGGGAAGTACTCCCAATGCCAACACCGGAGATCCCAAAGAGACGGTGCGAATCACACCGACCAGCACCTACGCATCACGAGCGGCTCTAACTGCTGTCACTCCAGCAGGTGAGGACACCCTTCGCACAGCACGTGCAGTCCAAAAGGGGGGCGTGACAGGTAATTCAACAGGCAGCTCGCCTCGACTGGAGCTAATCCAGAAGATGCGAAAGATGGAAGAAGAAGCGATTATGCAATGCAAATCGTTAATAAGCAACATGCAACAAGTCGTCAACCGGCAGAAGAACACCAGCATTGATGTCAAGACCGGGGTTGCCAAAATGTCCGAGCTGCTGGATGTCACGCTAAATTATAGGCGCGCGTGGAAGAAGGCGGAAGAGGAACGGTCGTTTTCGAATCGACGCGATGTGGGCGTTACACGGCAGACTGAACGCGATTCAACCCCTGTGACGGCGAACCCTAAAAGAACAGCCACTAGCCCTGCAATGCCCGAAAAAAGCAAGAAGGCTAGATCGAAAGAGCCCAGTGGGGACACAGTTGAGCTCCCTCAAGGGGGAGAAGAAAATTGGCGAACCGTCACTTAAAGGGGGGGAAAAATAAGACGAAAAAGAAACCGGTCGAACCGAACAGAAAGAAGAACGAGCGGCAACAGCGAGCGAAATCGGAAGCGGTAATAATTAAACCCGCAGCGGGTCACAGCTACGCGGAAGTTCTAAAAGATCTGCGCGATAAAATAAAGACGGACGACTCGGTTAGCATAAAGACGGTTAGGAAAACGCAGACCGGAGCCATCCTCCTTGAACTCGGAAAAGGGCAACAGGTTAGGCCGGATTTCGTTCAACAGCTGAGGAGTACCATAAGAGATACAGCCTCCGTCGTGGAACTAAAGCCAAAGGCGACTATCGAGATAAGAGATCTCGATTCGCTTACACTTAAGGAGGAGGTAGAAACAGCAGCCCAGAAGCTGCTCAGCAACCCAGGGGAGCAGATCCAGACAAGGATCACCGCACCCAATGTGAGAGAGCAGGTACGAGCCTTCCTCACCCTGTCAGCTGAAAGCGCGGCAAAACTCCTTGAGGTTGGCTATATAAAGATTGGGTGGGTCCGAGCGAGGATGCGATTGTGCGATGACGTTAGGAGATGCTATCGATGTCTTGGAACAGGACACGTACAGACAAATTGTTCAGGTTTAGACAGGAGGAACACTTGTATTAGGTGTGGGGGGTCGGGACACAAAATGGAGGACTGTAACGAAACCCCCAAATGTGTCCACTGCGCGGATGCAAAACGCGACCGGACTGACCATCTTCCGGGATCGAAAAGATGCCCACTGGTCAGGAAACGATGAATGTGCTTCAAGCAAATATGCACAGAAGTCGGACGGCAGACGCTCTGATCGAGCAAATTGCCGCTGAAAATAGGGTAGACGCCGTCATTATTTGCGAACAATATAGACGTATACCCCGAGGGTCCTGGTACGAAGATGAAACAGGCACGGCTGCTCTGTGGCTACCTAGCGGCAGTAAGCTCGCGGTCACGCAGCTCGGGGGAGGCCACAGTTACACGTACGTTCGGACGAGACAATACACGCTAATGAGCTGCTACCTTACCCCTAGTGATAGCATAGGCCAGTTCAGGACAAAACTAGACCTGATCGAGGATAGGGTTAGGGAAATAGGCGGACCGTTTATAGTAGCGGGTGATTTCAATGCCAGGGCTGTAGAATGGGGGACCGGACAACGAACTCACGCGGAAGAAACATTTTAGACATGGCTGCTAGGTTAGGTTTGATAGTGGCAAATACCGGTAATGCCACTACTTTCAGGAGGCCGGGATGCGAACACACCACCCCAGACATCACTTTGGTGTCCGAGAGCTTGGCTACAAGCGTTGAAGGGTGGAGAGTGTTGGAAGACTTCACTGGTAGCGATCACCAGTATATTACCTTCCGGACCACGGAAAGGACGAACTCTGACCAGACGCCAAGAAGGAGAGGCACACGCAAGTGGAATGCAACTAAGCTGAACCACGAAAGATTTCTAAGCAATTTTGACGGGGTCTCAGCTGCGCACACCATGAGTGATGCTGACTCCATTGACAATGACATTGAGGCAGCGCATAGCTCAAAGCTGCGAGGCATCCATGCCACGTGTAACGCAGCAGTCTAGAAGACAGGCTGCGTACTGGTGGACGCCAGAAATAGCTGAGCTCAGACGAACCTGCCTTCGTAACAGAAGAAGATACACCAGAGCCAGGCGAAATGGCGAGGCAACCATGGTAGCCGAAGAATTCAGACAAAGCCGAAAAGCATTGAAATGGGCGATTATTAGAAGCAAGAAGTCGAAATGGGAAGAACTTCGGAACGATCTGAACAGCAACCCCTGGGGACTCGACTATAAGATCGTTACGAGGAAGCTAAACGCTAACCATGCTGCTCCGCATATAGGGAACGATATCAACCACATCGTTGATAACTTGTTTCCCACGCACCCTCCACTGCACGATGAATGCGAAGTCCTTGCTAACGGGATGCCCACGCCCTTCACTGAAGAAGAGCTAAAAATCGCGGCTAGAAGCCTTAAGAGGGGTAAAGCCCCCGGGCCTGATGGAATACCAGCGGAGACACTCATACTTTTAGCCGAAAATCGGCCAGATGCTCTGCTCGAAGTGTACAACGGTTGCATAGCCCAAGGCACTTTTCCCAAAGAGTGGAAGAGACAAAAGCTCATGCTGATTAGCAAGGGAAGAGGCGACCCAACGCAACCATCAGCTTACCGACCTCTATGCATGCTAGATAGCACCGGCAAACTCTTGGAGAAGCTTCTGCAACGCAGATTAGCAGAATCCATCGAGGCAGCCGGAGGACTATCGGAGAGGCAGCACGGCTTTCGACCCGGAAGATCGACTCTTGGTCCTATTGAGGATGTAGTCAGAAGTTTCGAAAACGCACAGAACGGACGCTCCTACCCGAAACATATAATCGTTCTCGCAACACTCGATGTACGTAACGCTTTTAATAGCTTACGATGGGCAAATGTTATCCAGGCATTGCGGGAAAGATTCCGCATACCTGTATATCTTATGAGAATTCTCCAGAGTTATCTTAGGGACCGTACACTCATATACGACACACCAGATGGACAGAGAGTTAGAACAATCACATCGGGGGCAGCCCAGGGATCCGTTCTTGGTACTGACCTCTGGAATCTAAGCTATGACGAGATATTAGGAATAGATATGCCAGAAGACACACACCTTGTAGGGTACGCGGACGACATAGCGGCGGTCATTTCGGCACGGGATGCGGACGGCGCTAAGAGAAAATTAAACCAAGTTATGATAAGGACTCGAGCATGGCTCGAGGACCATGGGCTCGAACTTGCAGTAGACAAGCCTGAAGTAATCATGATGACACGGGGGCATATGCCTCTAGAAATTAGCATGCCGGTAGATGACATGCTCGTAGTGACGAAAAGGGCGATAAAATATCTGGGCGTACAAATCGATAACAGGCTCACTTATTGGGCCCAGATTAAACATGCGGCTGCAAAGGCAGCAAAAGTTTCAGGCATGTTGAGCAGGCTAATGGCAAACATTGGCGGGCCCACACAGAGCAAGAGGAGGCTGATTATGGCAGCCACAAATTCTATACTGCTATATGGCAGCGAAATTTGGGGCAATGCACTGAGAGCAAAGTCTAAGCGTAAGGCTCTAGAAGAAGTCCAACGAACAGCCGCACTCAGAATCGCCTCAGCCTACCGTACAGTTTCAGGCGCGGCGGTTTTCGTAATAAGTGGTGAGATTCCGGTTGATCTCCAGGCGCGCGAACGGAAAGAGGCATGGGACTCTAGGGGGGCGGAAATTAATATTAGTGCTGCAGAGCGGAGATCTGGAACCATCCAACAATGGCAAAGCAGATGGAACGCAGAACAGTCCGGTAGATGGACGAAAAGGCTCATTCCTAACATAGGAAAGTGGACTCAAAGGAAATTTGGGGAGATTAACTACTTCCTGACCCAGTTCCTTTCAGGTCATGGATACTTCCGGAAGTATCTACATCGTATGGGCAAAACAGGTAATTCCAGTTGCATCTACTGCGATGCAACAAACGACGATGCAGAACACACTTTTTTCAACTGCATCAGATGGAATACTGAGCGAATCGCATTAAGAGAGCAGATTGGCGTTTTCACCCCTGCCAACATAGTTGACAGAATGCTCGAATGCGAAAACACATTGAATGCTGTGAGTAAATACATCGAGTATGTCTTAAGAAGAAAGAAAAGAGACCTCGATGCACGACAAAATGAGTCCCCATCAACGGAGACTCAGCAAGAATGAGCCAGCAGCATGAAAATCACGGACCCAGACGTGGGTGTTACGAGCAAAGTCCTTCTTAGGAGGATGAAGTTTCTGGGCCTTCTTGAAGTAATTGGTGGGAAGGCATCCCACCAGAAACGGAGGAGGGAGTTTTTTAGTGGAAAACACCACTCAACGCAGTCGACGACGGTCACTGTAAGTGCGAAGGCATTTTCAACCCAACCTCGCCCGTCAAAAAAAAAAAAAATATTATATTATATTATATTATATTATATTATATTATATTATATTATATTATATTATATTATATTATATTATATTATATTATATTATATTATATTATATTATATTATATTATATTATATTATATTATATTATATTATATTATATTATATTATATTATATTATATTATATTATATTATATTATATTATATTATATTATATTATATTATATTATATTATATTATATTATATTATATTATATTATATTATATTATATTATATTATATTATATTATATTATATTATATTATATTATATTATATTATATTATATTATATTATATTATATTATATTATATTATATTATATTATATTATATTATATTATATTATATTATATTATATTATATTATATTATATTATATTATATATTATATTATATTATATTATATTATATTATATTATATTATATTATATTATATTATATATTATATTATATTATATTATATTATATTATATTATATTATATTATATTATATTATATTATATTATATTATATTATATTATATTATATTATATTATATTATATTATATTATATTATATTATATTATATTATATTATATTATATTATATTATATTATATTATATTATATTATATTATATTATATTATATTATATTATATTATATTATATTATATTATATTATATTATATTATATTATATTATATTATATTATATTATATTATATTATATTATATTATATTATATTATATTATATTATATTATATTATATTATATTATATTATATTATATTATATTATATTATATTATATTATATTATATTATATTATATTATATTATATTATATTATATTATATTATATTATATTATATTATATTATATTATATTATATTATATTATATTATATTATATTATATTATATTATATTATATTATATTATATTATATTATATTATATTATATTATATTATATTATATTATATTATATTATATTATATTATATTATATTATATTATATTATATTATATTATATTATATTATATTATATTATATTATATTATATTATATTATATTATATTATATTATATTATATTATATTATATTATATTATATTATATTATATTATATTATATTATATTATATTATATTATATTATATTATATTATATTATATTATATTATATTATATTATATTATATTATATTATATTATATTATATTATATTATATTATATTATATTATATTATATTATATTATATTATATTATATTATATTATATTATATTATATTATATTATATTATATTATATTATATTATATTATATTATATTATATTATATTATATTATATTATATTATATTATATTATATTATATTATATTATATTATATTATATTATATTATATTATATTATATTATATTATATTATATTATATTATATTATATTATATTATATTATATTATATTATATTATATTATATTATATTATATTATATTATATTATATTATATTATATTATATTATATTATATTATATTATATTATATTATATTATATTATATTATATTATATTATATTATATTATATTATATTATATTATATTATATTATATTATATTATATTATATTATATTATATTATATTATATTATATTATATTATATTATATTATATTATATTATATTATATTATATTATATTATATTATATTATATTATATTATATTATATTATATTATATTATATTATATTATATATTATATTATATTATATTATATTATATTATATTATATTATATTATATTATATTATATTATATTATATTATATTATATTATATTATATTATATTATATTATATTATATTATATTATATTATATTATATTATATTATATTATATTATATTATATTATATTATATTATATTATATTATATTATATTATATTATATTATATTATATTATATTATATTATATTATATTATATTATATTATATTATATTATATTATATTATATTATATTATATTATATTATATTGTATTATATTATATTATATTATATTATATTATATTATATTATATTATATTATATTATATTATATTATATTATATTATATTATATTATATTATATTATATTATATTATATTATATTATATTATATTATATTATATTATATTATATTATATTATATTATATTATATTATATTATATTATATTATATTATATTATATTATATTATATTATATTATATTATATTATATTATATTATATTATATTATATTATATTATATTATATTATATTATATTATATTATATTATATTATATTATATTATATTATATTATATTATATTATATTATATTATATTATATTATATTATATTATATTATATTATATTATATTATATTATATTATATTATATTATATTATATTATATTATATTATATTATATTATATTATATTATATTATATTATATTATATTATATTATATTATATTATATTATATTATATTATATTATATTATATTATATTATATTATATTATATTATATTATATTATATTATATTATATTATATTATATTATATTATATTATATTATATTATATTATATTATATTATATTATTTTATATTATATTATATTATATTATATTATATTATATTATATTATATTATATTATATTATATTATATTATATTATATTATATTATATTATATTATATTATATTATATTATATTATATTATATTATATTATATTATATTATATTATATTATATTATATTATATTATATTATATTATATTATATTATATTATATTATATTATATCATATTATATTATATTATATTATATTATATTATAGATCTAGCAAACCCCGTGCGGGGTTTGCTAGATCCTCCATCGGGACCCTCCCATTTGACGAATTGGGTACGCTCGTCATGTCTTTCTGCTTTTGAAAGGCATGAAGGGTACCGGGGAAATAAAATACCCGGGGGTGATCAAAATCTAGCACGACGATGGAACAGCAATGTTATTGAAAAACGATGGATATATTGATTAGGACCTAGACGTATATGGGCTGGGAGCTATCGTATTCTGTGACCTCAGTAAGCAGGAGTGATATCGTGCTGAAATGGCTTATGGGCTAATGCGTGGGCTACCACCGTCCCGTTAAAACCCTGGCAGGGCTTGTAGAACGCTCAATGTTTGTAGCCAAGTATGGCTGTGCAGGTTTAGTTGAGATGACTCCTAATTAGTGCCTGACCTGGCTCTGTACGCAATATCTCATAAGGATTTGCGTCAACCCTCGCGAGGACCTCACTGCTTGCAAAGACACCCTCGGGGTCAATGAAACGGGCAACTGCACCTTCGAACAAAGATAACGGCTTCAAGCGGGGACCCAAAAGATAAAAATGAATACACCGACAAATATCAACGAAGATATAAATCCTTTTCGCCCCAGCGGAAGGGTAGTGAGATCCCCACCAAAATCAGAACATCAAGTACTGGGATCAAAAACGAAAGAAACTCGTATGGAGGTGAGAAGTTCGCGCATAAACGCTGCACAAAACGAAGTTGTAGGATCTCCGCAGCTAGTCCACTCTAACGAGGAAACCGCAGCAAAAAAAGTAAAAGAATTTAGCCAGACACCTGTAACGGCTTTTGAAAGGACTCGTCAAGCAGACCCGGATTCTCAAAAAGACAATCCGGTACATAGATCGCCTCGACAGGAATATATATTAAAAATGAGGACATCGGAAGAAGAAACAGTAGAAAAATTTAGAAGCGCACTTCGGAAGATTAGATTAGCTATGGCCAGACAGAGAAACATCAGCATGGATGTCCAGAATGGAGTATCGGAGCTGGAAGAGCTTGTTGACGTAATGGCTGACTACAGACGGAACTGGAAGAAGGCTGAGGCAGAAAAAATTACGAGCAGAGATATCATTAATATTTCAAGCACTTTAAAAGACAAATTCACACCCGCAGTCTCGAAAAAGCGAACGGCAACAAGCCCAGCAGAGAGATTAAGGCCAACAAAAATACAAAAGGAGACCATACAAAAGGAGACCAAACAAAAGGCTGAAAAAAGATCAGAAGTCATGATCCAAACGCCCGGAAAGGAGCCGGAAGGCTCACAATCATCCAAGAAGGAGGGCCAAAAAGGCAAAAAGAAGAAGCGCCAGAAAACTTATAAGGACCGAAGAGACGCCGTCATGGTCAAACCCACAGATGGACACAGTTACGCTGAAGTCCTTAAAAGTCTTAAAGAGAGGGTGAAACCAGAACAGACAGAAGTATCTGTTCGGTCAATCCGAAAGACAAAAACGGGTGCTATTCTCTTAGAATTAGAAAAAGGGGGCAAAAAACAACAATTTTGCGAGGCAGTCAAAGACACCTTGCGAGAAGTCGCAGAGGTCAAGGATATGAGAACCAAGGCAACAGTGGAGATCAGGGACATTGAAGGTTATACAACAAAAGAAGAAGTTTGCACTGCTATAAGTAAAATAGCGGAATTAGCAGAGGTGGACATCACGGTTCAACTAACAAACCCAAATACACGTGATCAAAGAAGAGCGTTCGTATCGCTACCAGTAAAGGACGCAAACAAACTCTTAAAACTGGAGCGCATTAAAATCGGATGGGTGAGCTGCAGAATCAGACACTGTGAGGAAAAAAAGAGGTGTTTCAGATGCTTTACGTGTGGACATACGAAATGGGAGTGCAAAGGTCCGGACAGAAAAGGTATGGGTTTGTGTATTCGATGTGGTGAAAGGGGTCACATCTTGAAACAGTGCAACAACCCACCGAAATGTTGTCTTTGCTTGGAAGAAGGAAAGAAATCCACTAACCATATAGCTGGGTCAAAGGTATGCTATATGAGCGGGAAAGCACAGTAAAATGAAAATATTACAATTGAACATGCATAGAGGAAGAGTGGCAGACGCACTGCTGCCACAAATATGCGTTGAACAAGAAGTAGATATAGCTATTATAAGCGAACAATATGCCGGTAGGACTACTGGATACTGGTGTGAGGACGAAACTGCCACTGCGGCTATATGGATCCCGAGGTCCAGCCACCTGGCTCCAAAGACTACGGGAAAGGGAATTGGCTTTGCGTGGATGCAGTTTGATAACTTAACACTTGTCAGCTGTTACCTGACACCCAGTGACTGTATGGAAGACTTCCAAAAGAAACTGGATGAAATAGAGGACAAGATACGCCTTTCCAAGGCCCTATCATAGTAGCTGGTGATTTTAACGCGCGATCGCCGGAATGGGGCATGCAAACAGAAAACTCTAGGGGCAAGAGGATCTCCCAAATGGCTGCCAGAGTAGGACTAACTGTTGCGAATGTTGGAAATGTACCTACTTTCAGACGGCCTGGCTGCGAGGGTACAATTCCAGACATAACATTGGTCACAGATAGTTTTGCGCGCAGGATAAAAAACTGGAGAGTGCTGGAAACATATACAGCAAGCGATCATCAGTACATTTCATATTCATATGAAGAGGACAGAAATAATAGAGAGGAAGCAAATCAACAAAGCTTTAGCACCCGAAGATGGAATAGCAAAAAGTTGAATAAGTCCGCGTTAATAGCGGAAATCGACAGGAGATCAAATGAGATAGAGCACATAATAGATGCCTCAGCAAATATAGAGAAGATAATGCGGATAATAAAAGAAGCATGTGACAAGGCTATGCCTAGAATAGTAACGACCAGACACCGGAAGAAACCAGTATACTGGTGGAATGAAACCATTGCAGAGGCAAGACGAGACTGCGTTCGACGAAGACGGATATATACCAGAGCAAGACGACTCTACGACGCAGAATCTGAACGAATAGAATATAAGGAGGACATAAACAATAATCCTTGGGGAACAGGCTACAAATTAGTTATGGGGAAGCTCGCAGCGAAAGCTTCGATGAGTAAAATGAATGCAGAAGCTATGCATAACATTGTAACCACACTTTTTCCACAACGTGAAATTCCGGAGGAAATACCAAGCGTAGGAGAAGTAATGTATACCCCACAGTTCACGCAACAAGAACTGTGTGACGCAGCACGTAGACTGAAGGCCAATAAGGCTCCAGGCCCTGACGGCATCCCAGCAGAAGTAATTAAGGAAATTGTCCTGAAACGTCCAGAAATGATGTTAAACATGTATAACCACTGCCTGAAAGAAGGGGTGTTCCCTAAGATATGGAAGATTCAGCGCCTTGTACTCATTAGCAAGGGCAAAGGAGACCCAAACACTCCATCTGCATATAGACCACTTTGCATGCTGGACACTGCAGGAAAGCTATACGAAAGGTTGTTGAAGCCGCGCCTAAATGAAGCTGTAATTGCTAGTGGAGGACTTTCGGAGAGGCAACATGGTTTCAGGCCAAAAAGATCCACTATAAGAGCTGTGAATGATGTGATAAGCGTTGCAAAATCTACACAGACAGGCCCTAACAGCACCAGGCCACTTGTGTTCCTGGCTACACTAGACGTTAAAAATGCCTTCAATAGCCTTCGATGGCCGGATGTACCGCAAGCCCTAAAAGAAAGGTTTCACGCACCAGAATACTTGACAAGGGTTATAAGAAACTATCTTAAGGATAGGGAACTTGTATACAGCACAACGGAGGGTCAGAAAAAGATACAAATAACATCAGGCGCTGCACAGGGGTCCATATTGGGACCAGACTTGTGGAATATAAGCTACGATGGAATATTTAGTATAGAAATGCCACAGGACACTTACCTAGTAGGATATGCGGACGACATAGCCGCAGTTATTAAGGCCAGAAATATAGAGGAAGCCAAACGGAAGCTGAGACAAGTTATGATAAGAACCAAGGCTTGGTTAGATGAGCACGGCCTGCAGCTGACAGCGCACAAGACTGAACTCCTCATTCTCACCAGGCGTCATATACCAGTGGAGATAGATGTTAATATTGAAGACCTGATAGTACGCACAAAAAAATCTGTAAACTATTTAGGAATAAGACTTGATTGCAAACTGACATACTCGGATCAGATTAATTATGCTGTGAACAAGGCATCCAGGATAACAGGACAGCTTAGCCGACTAATGGCAAACGTAGGTGGACCAGTACAAAGCAAACGAAAGCTTCTAATGGAGGCTAGCAGCAGTATCCTTCTTTACGGAAGCGAGATTTGGGGCGAGCAAATGAAAGTGAGGAAAAGGGCGAACAAACTATTGGTCGTACAAAGAACAGCAGCGCTACGAGTGATATCTGCATCTCGGACGGTGTCAGCATGCGCGGTTCTAGTGATATCAGGAATGATACCAATTGATCTACAAATATTAGGACGAAGAAAGCTATGGACGATGACACATATTAACAGCATAGATCCCGAAAACGATAACAACATACAGCAGGAGATCATGCAGAGTTGGCAGGACAAGTGGGACACTAGCACGAAAGGCAGGTGGACCGCAAGACTCATTCCAAATATAGAGAAGTGGGTGAATAGACGTTTCGGGGATGTAAACTACTACTTGACCCAGATGTTGTCAGGTCATGGATACTTCCGAAAATATCTCCACAAAATGAAGAAATGCGACAATCCGTTTTGCTTGTACGAAAACGAAGATATTGAGGATGATGCTGAGCACACTTTTTTCAAGTGTTCGCGATGGACAGTACACCGTGAAGAGTTGGAAGCCGTTACAGGACCACTCATGGTGGAAAACATTGTGGACAATATGATATCTGATGCGACCAAATGGCGAGCAGTTGTGAAGTACAGCGAAACAATATTAAGGTCGAAGAAACCTTTGTTAGACGCTGCAGGATGACTGAAAAATGCGTCTATGTAGACGACAACCTAAAAGTAGGCTACATTAAGCAGGGTGGCTGATAGTCAGCCATTGGGAATCCACTTCGAAGTAATGCTAACGCGGTCCCGGAGTGGGGATTATTTCCCGGAGAAAGGAGGTTTTTTAGTCGGTATACCTATAAGGGGAGCCCGACATATCACAGATGGGAACAACCCACTGTGAATGCAGTGATGCATTTTTACCTCTTTAAAAATAAAAAAAAAAAAATATATATTATATTATATTATATTATATTATATTATATTATATTATATTATATTATATTATATTATATTATATTATATTATATTATATTATATTATATTATATTATATTATATTATATTATATTATATTATATTATATTATATTATATTATATTATATTATATTATATTATATTATATTATATTATATTATATTATATTATATTATATTATATTATATTATATTATATTATATTATATTATATTATATTATATTATATTATATTATATTATATTATATTATATTATATTATATTATATTATATTATATTATATTATATTATATTATATTATATTATATTATATTATATTATATTATATTATATTATATTATATTATATTATATTATATTATATTATATTATATTATATTATATTATATTATATTATATTATATTATATTATATTATATTATATTATATTATATTATATTATATTATATTGTATTATATTATATTATATTATATTATATTATATTATATTATATTATATTATATTATATTATATTATATTATATTATATTATATTATATTATATTATATTATATTATATTATATTATATTATATTATATTATATTATATTATATTATATTATATTATATTATATTATATTATATTATATTATATTATATTATATTATATTATATTATATTATATTATATTATATTATATTATATTATATTATATTATATTATATTATATTATATTATATTATATTATATTATATTATATTATATTATATTATATTATATTATATTATATTATATTATATTATATTATATTATATTATATTATATTATATTATATTATATTATATTATATTATATTATATTATATTATATTATATTATATTATATTATATTATATTATATTATATTATATTATATTATATTATATTATATTATATTATATTATATTATATTATATTATATTATATTATATTATATTATATTATATTATATTATATTATATTATATTATATTATATTATATTATATTATATTATATTATATTATATTATATTATATTATATTATATTATATTATATTATATTATATTATATTATATTATATTATATTATATTATATTATATTATATTATATTATATTATATTATATTATATTATATTATATTATATTATATTATATTATATTATATTATATTTTTTTTTTTGCGGGAAGGAGGTAAAAATGCATTACTGCATACACGGAGTCGTCACTGGCCGTGTTATGTCGGGCTCCCCAAGATGGTATACCGACTAAAAAACCTCCTTATGTCCTCTTCTTGGAAAATGGTTCCACCCCGGAACCGCTGTGATGCATTACTTCGGGGTGGTTTCCTCTTGGCTGTGATTTCAGCTCTCTTCCCCTTTGGACCTGCGTCCAGGTCTCTGCTTGAGTTGATCTGCGCCTAGTCTGCTGCCTCTAGATCAGGTTTCTTCTTCTTTAGTATGTATTCGCAGTACTTTGATACTGCTCGCCAGCTGTTTTCGTTCTGGGTCATGCGATCCACAATAGACTCAGTATTTATTTCTCCTACTAAGACCTCGAGTTCTCTTCTTTTCTCTTCCCATTTACAGCATCCAAAGAAGGTGTGTTCGGCGTCATCGATTATATTTCTTTCTTCGTACAAGCAGTATGGTGTACTACACTTGCCTATGTTGTTTAGGTATTTCCTGAAGTATCCGTGGCCGGTCATCATCTGTGTCAGGTAGTAGTTTACTTCACCGACTCTCCGTTCTAGCCATCTGCTTATGTTTGGGAGAAGTCTTTTGGTCCATCTTGCCGCTGATTCTTGGTTCCATCTTTCCTGCCATCTTTGGAGGGTCTCTTGTTTTATTATCTCCTTGTCCTCTTGTTCAAGTGTGTTAGACCTTTTCTTCATCCATATTTGCCTTCTTTCCTGTATTTGAAGGTCTATTGGGGCCGTTCCCGCTAGCACGAGGATGGCTGCTGTAGAAACCGTACGGTAAGCAGAAGCTATCCGTAGGGCAGATATCCTTTGCACTGCCAACAGGGCGTTTATCCTGCTTTTATTTAGCTTCATGCCCCAAATTTCACTACCATAAAGAAGGATGCTATTAGTAGTCTCCATCAGTAGCTTCCTCTTGTGTTGCCGCGGCCCTCCTATATTAGCCATTAATCGGCTTAGTTGTGCCGTCACCTTTGCCGCCTTGCTTGCTGCATGATGGACTTGATGTGAGAATGTCATCCTCGAGTCAAGTCGTATGCCAAGATAGTTTACGAATCTCTTTGTACGTATTTGTGTTTCTTCGATGTTAATGTTTATTTCCAGCGATATGTTTCTTCTGGTTAGAAGGACCACTTCGGTTTTCTGCACTGCCTTTTGAAGACCATGTACGTCAAGCCAGCTCTTCGTCCTGATCATTACCTGCTTGAGTTTTCTTGTTGCTTCATCCGTATCTCTGGCTTTTATTACAGCTGCTATGTCATCAGCTTAGCCCACAAGGAACGTATCTTGCGGCATTTCAATCTTTAGTATGTCGTCGTAGCTAATGTTCCATTAATCTGGGCCCAGAATTGATCCCTGTGCTGCACCGGATGTTATCGGGATCCTTTTCTGTCCCTCCTTCGTGTTGTACACGAGTTCCCTATCCTTGAAATAGCTTCTTATCATTCGCGACAAATATGCCTGTATGCTAAATCTCTCATTCGCGACAAATATGCCTGTATGCTAAATTTATATTATATTATATTATATTATATTATATTATATTATATTATATTATATTATATTATATTATATTATATTATATTATATTATATTATATTATATTATATTATATTATATTATATTATATTATATTATATTATATTATATTATATTATATTATATTATATTATATTATATTATATTATATTATATTATATTATATTATATTATATTATATTATATTATATTATATTATATTATATTATATTATATTATATTATATTATATTATATTATATTATATTATATTATATTATATTATATTATATTATATTATATTATATTATATTATATTATATTATATTATATTATATTATATTATATTATATTATATTATATTATATTATATTATATTATATTATATTATATTATATTATATTATATTATATTATATTATATTATATTATATTATATTATATTATATTATATTATATTATATTATATTATATTATATTATATTATATTATATTATATTATATTATATTATATTATATTATATTATATTATATTATATTATATTATATTATATTATATTATATTATATTATATTATATTATATTATATTATATTATATTATATTATATTATATTATATTATATTATATTATATTATATTATATTATATTATATTATATTATATTATATTATATTATATTATATTATATTATATTATATTATATTATATTATATTATATTATATTATATTATATTATATTATATTATATTATATTATATTATATTATATTATATTATATTATATTATATTATATTATATTATATTATATTATATTATATTATATTATATTATATTATATTATATTATATTATATTATATTATATTATATTATATTATATTATATTATATTATATTATATTATATTATATTATATTATATTATATTATATTATATTATATTATATTATATTATATTATATTATATTATATTATATTATATTATATTATATTATATTATATTATATTATATTATATTATATTATATTATATTATATTATATTATATTATATTATATTATATTATATTATATTATATTATATTATATTATATTATATTATAT
This sequence comes from Germaria angustata, assembly GCA_963681545.1. Taxonomy (NCBI): domain Eukaryota; kingdom Metazoa; phylum Arthropoda; class Insecta; order Diptera; family Tachinidae; genus Germaria; species Germaria angustata. Next base: position 86,720,322 of record OY812998.1, read on the forward strand.
TATATTATATTATATTATATTATATTATATTATATTATATTATATTATATTATATTATATTATATTATATTATATTATATTATATTATATTATATTATATTATATTATATTATATTATATTATATTATATTATATTATATTATATTATATTATATTATATTATATTATATTATATTATATTATATTATATTATATTATATTATATTATATTATATTATATTATATTATATTATATTATATTATATTATATTATATTATATTATATTATATTATATTATATTATATTATATTATATTATATTATATTATATTATATTATATTATATTATATTATATTATATTATATTATAATATATTATATTATATTATATTATATTATATTATATTATATTATATTATATTATATTATATTATATTATATTATATTATATTATATTATATTATATTATATTATATTATATTATATTATATTATATTATATTATATTATATTATATTATATTATATTATATTATATTATTGTTGGGTGTTGACCCTAACATAAACTCTTTTCAGAACATTTCCTAAATACATACATACATGTACATGAATTTATATATACAGAATGTATACTAGTATTAGTATAAGAAGCCATTTGTAATTTTTAAGTGTGATTTCAGTTAGTGAATAAGTGAAGTTGAAGATCCTAACATTGGCGACGAGGATAAGAGAAGACGATTGAAAAAAAAAATATACTTTGAAAAAGAAAAAATAATATACACTACTTATATAAATATATATACATAAAAAAAAAACAAATTTGCATTTCAGTAAAAAAAAAGCGATTGTTGCAAATAAAAAATTTACAACATATATAAAAAAAATGGAAGCTGCCATAACCTTACTCTTACAGCAACTAAAAGAGCAACAGCATCAAGATCATTTGGCAATGCAGGAGTTAATGGGGAAGCTCACTCCACATAAAGAACAAATGAACATCAAAAGTGAAAGTGCGGAGTTCCTGATTGAGGCCCTTGCATGAAACATTACGGAATTTCATCATGATGAGCATAACCTCACATTTGACATGTGGTACGCAAGGTATGAAGATTTGTTTAACGTAGATGCTGCCAAGCTAGATGACGCAGCCAAGGTTCGTTTGCTGCTAAGAAAGCTTAGCCCAATCGTACATGTAGATGCTGCCAAGCTAGATGACGCAGCCAAGGTTCGTTTGCTGCTAAGAAAGCTTAGCCCAATCGTACATAGTAAATATATAAATTATATATTGCCTAAACATGCTCGTGATTTCAAATTTAAGGAAACCGTAGAAAAGCTCACAACTTTGTTTGGTCTTCAAACTTCACAGTTTAACATAAGATACAATTGTTTGCAAATTACAAAAGAGGCTACCACCGATTTCATCACATATGCCGGTATTGTAAATCGACAATGTGAACTTTTCAAATTAAAAGACCTGACCTTTATACAAATGAATAAAAGTCGAGTGCATATTCTAATTGCTATTTTATTAAATAAATGTAAAAAATTTACAAATATACTCTGCATATTATTATACATACATATGTAGATATAATATGATGTGGCAGCTCATTTCAATTTTGCATAAAAAATGCATATATCTGGCAGCACAGTTCAATTCGTTCGGGACGATAATTAAAATTAAACCAATTCAAGCAAAAATTGTTCCGCATTAAATTTACTCTCTTTCTCTCACTCTCTCAAAAATAGAGACGTCAAACTACATAAAAAAAATCGTTCAGAACGAACCGGTGAATTCACCTTAAACTTTAAGCTTTAAGGCTTAAAGTAAACATGAGCACAAGACACGCACATACACACGTACCCACACGCTTCAATCAGACATACAAATGCCGCGGTTAACAACAACAATAATCATGAGCTGTTTCAATTACTTAGAAAACGTGCGTACTTAACATGTGTGTTTGTGTACATTCCCATTCCACTATCTATGTATGCATGCATGTATAGTTGTCATGTGCTCTTTTACAATGAATACCAAAACAATAAGAATAACAACAATTCATTATGTTCTAGAGTAATTATGATGAATAATACAAGCAAATAAGATTAACAATAATTCAGTATGTTCTCGAACAACTATGATAGGACTGTTCACAACCAAATTTGTAACAATATATGTATGTATATATATATATATATATATATATATATATATATATATATATATATATATATATATATATATATATATATATATAAATTAAATAATAATAAATATTATTCATTTATTTGAATCACCTTTTAAATAACTGTTGTTTCACTTAGATTCAGAACTAAGAACAATTTGTTCAATAGAATTAACTTTATTGAACGTTAAAAAGTAATTAAATTATGATTTTACTTTTAGCTTAAACTAAGCTTAAGAATAAAGAAAAAACCTGCAATGTCATCATATTTCGTTTCACTATGTTTTGCTGCTTATTCTGCTTCGGTCACTAACTTCTGTTTTTCATTCGAATAAAACAGGTCAGTAGCTTTTGCTTATTTGCAATAATAAGAAGTCAATTCTTTAATTTAATTTATTTTTAAGAAATATGAAACCGACGTTTGCCGTTCATTTCACAATAACAAAAAAATAAGAGAAATAAAAATGTAATTTTTTTATTTAAATTTCGACGGAAAAATATTAACAACTTTTTGGTTGTTAACTCTTCCCCCTTTAAATCGATTGCCCCCAATCGTTCACTCTAGAAAAGTGGGATATTGTGTAACCTTGGGGGTTTCTCTGGAGCTACCACAGTAAAACGATTACTTTGAGGTAGGTTATCTATTTCAATCAATTTATTCAATCTGGGAAGCTGTGGTTCCCATACTACGGTTTCCTTTACTGTTTTGGTGAAAACTTTTAGTAAAATTATTGAAATGACGATAACTAAGAACATTCCAGATATTGTCCATTCTCCAATTATTAGACGTTTTTGTACAGTTGTTATAATATCTGTATTATTGATTTGGACTTCGTTAAGCGTTTCTAGAGATAAAAGATTTATTCGGCTTTCTTCAAAAGATGTGAGCTGTACTGTGGCTGGCATAACTTGCAAACGTGAAGTTTGCCAATTGCTAAAAGTTCTATTGTCAACCCTAATGGTTGCATTGTGAAATTTAATTAAAATTGTTCCCGAAATATTATAGACTTCTTTATTTATGAAGATTGAACCATTGTAATCGTTCAAAAGTAATACTCCCGAATCGATTTCTTCAACTACTGAAATATGATGACTATTACTTACAATACAAGACGCATTAAGATTATTAATTAACCTAGGAATACAGTCATTATCTGTTATATTGTTTACATCTCTTTCTTTACAGATTGTTACATTATTATAATTTTTACATTTTTCTTTTACAGCGAATATCTCATTTTTGTTCAATAAAATTTCTTTAAAATTTAAATGTATTACTTTGTTTTCTTTTATTACCGGTCTTATAACAATATTTTTATAGCTTTCATTTTTCGTTATTGGGATTTTAATTAAATAAAATATTTCCTTTTTTATATTATTTATTACTGCTACTGTGGCAAATTCTAGTGCTTCTTCTGGGCTTGAAAATTTTACTTGTTCTTCTTTTAGTGTTTTCATAACAATTTTAATTTCATTCTTGTTTAATAAAAATGGGTTTACAATATTTAATTTTGCCCATAGAATGGCGCGCTCAATATTCGTTAACTCTTCTTTTACTAGTCTAATCTTAAATAGACATCTTTTCTAATTTGGTTTCCTATCGTTTTTACAATTTCCGTTAAATTATTTATTCTCTTGTTAAGTGACTCGTTAATAACTACTTGTTTATTATTGTTTTTATTTAAATCAGCTATATTGTTCGCTAACACCTGGAAGTCATCGTGGTCAGGTGTTCCTGCTATGTACTTCCAGACTGTTCCGATTGCATCTATAGATCTTTTTTGGCGGGAGTTTGGTGTGAGGTTTTCTAGGATATTGATAGTTTGCTGTAGTTCGTGGATAAGAAGAGGATATTTAGTGTGGGATCTTGGAATGTTATGATTAATGAATGCTTGCGTAGTGTTTAGAAATTCTTCGTACTCCTCAATTTTTATTACGTGGACTATGGTGAATATTCCCTGTTGTATTTTGGCTATTCCTTTGTCTATTGATATAATGTGGGCTGACGAGTAATCAACCATTTCGACTTCTGCATTAACGCAGATTAATTGAATGCTGTAAAATGATTTATTTTTTAATATTACTTTTGTGAACAATTTTCCCTGAATTAGTTAAAATAGTAGTGTTCCTATTTTCTTTTACTACTTCTTCCTTATAGCGTGAAGACAATTTAGATCCTAGTCTCTTATTAATTTTAACATAAATTTTTTCACCTGCCGAGTAGTTTTTAATGTTTTCTCTGTCTTTGTTGTGATATTCTAAATCTAGTTTTTGTTTTTCTTTCAATCTGCTAGTAATTTCTTTCCTTTCATCTTTTGTTGCTTCGGGACTCTTATATTTTCTACCGAAAAATATTTCTATTGGTTTTTTCCTTGTGGTGGAGTGTATTGAGGAATTATATTCGTAAATGGATTTTGTGAGTAAGTCGTGAAATGAAGTGTGGAGTTTTTCTGTTCCTAAACATCTCATAATTTCAGAAAGAGTAGAATGGAATCTTTCTACTTGTCCATTAACAGAACTGCAATAAGGAGGTGTTGTATAAATATTTATTCCAAATTGGTTATTAAGGAAAAATTTTATGGTCGCAGAATTTAGAGATTTTTCGTTGTCTATCACTATTGTATTAGGAATACCGAATGCCAGAATTAATTCTGTAAGAGGTTCTTTTATGTGTTCTATTGCCCTAGATTTCAGAATTTTAGCCTGTGCATATTTCGAAAACTTGTCAATGGCCGTAAGGACCAAGTTTTTTTCGGTGGAGTAAATATCAATATGGATTATTTCTCCTGGATTTTGCGGGATCGGAGATGGTTCTATCTTAGGTTTATTTGGATTACGATCATATTTTTGTTCTTTACAGGTTCTGCACAACTTCACTAATTTATTTGTCTTTTCTGCCATTTTAGGGAAATAATACCTTTCTCTAATAAGTTCTCTGTTTTCTTTTGCATTTCGATGTGCTCTTTTGTGTTCCGTTATTATTATTTCTTCTTGTTCGCTTTCTATAGTGATGTCTTTTACTTGACTTTGCGTAAATCTAATTTTAAAGTTTCTAAAGTGTTCAGAATAAAATTCTTGTATAATGCCCATTATTGGTTCGCTAGTAAAAAGTCCATTTATGACACTGGGATTTAAATATTTTTTTAGCAATGCGATAAGTGAATTTTTTGTATAATCGGGTCGTTTTATAATGTGCCTATGGTATATTGGAAAAGGAATTTCGAATTTGTAACTTTCTTGCTTGTCAGTCAGTATGAAGAGTTGGTTTTTAAATGCATTGATGGGACACTCTATGGTTGGTATTAGGCCATGTGAAGAACTTTCTGAGCTATGTTGGGTTGCTGTCATAGAGTTTATTTGTTGGGGTCTAGACAATGCGTCGGCTACCACATTAGTCTTACCCGGTTGGTATTTCAGTTCGTAGTTGAATTCTTCTAAGATGGCTTTCCATATTTTCATTTTGCTATTTGTATTTTTATTGCTAAGAGCAAAAGTGAGAGGCTGGTGGTCTGTAAAAATATTGACTTTCCTTGATCCATACAAATAGTTTCTCAAAATGGTTAGTGCCCAAATTATTGCTAACATTTCCTTCTCGTTAGTGGCGTAGTGTTCTTCCGCCTTATTTAACGTTCTTGAGAGGAATGTTATGGGTCTGCCATTTTGTGACAGGACTGCTCCAATTGCGTATTCTGAAGCATCTGTTGTTAAGTCAAAGTCTTTTTCAAAGTTCGGATGGGAGAGAATAATATCCTCTGAAGTCAGAGAAGTTGTAATTTTTTCGAAAGAGTCTATTGCGTCTTGATTGAGATATATGGGTTTATTTTTGGATGCGTTTTTAGAAACGCGTCCATCCTCCCCTCTTAAAAGGGATGTCAGGGGTTTAGATAATTTTGCGAAATCTTTAATAAAACGACGGTAGTACCCTGACATTCCAAGAAATCTTCTTAATTCTTTCAAGGTTTTGGGCGGATTCATTCTATTTATTGCTTTCACTTTTTCGGGGTTAGTTCTTATACCATTGATGCCTACAATGAATCCCAAAAACTCTACTTCCTGTTTTACAAATTCGCACTTGTCGAGTTGAACCTTAAAGTTGGCAGCTTCTAATGTTTGAAAAATTTTTTTTTAAATTTTGAAAGTGATCGTTCTCATTTTCACTAAATATAATTATGTCATCTATATAGACATAACATATTTTTCCTATATAGTCCCTCAAAACGTCGGCTAGTGTACGTTGAAAAATTGAGGGTGAATTTTTTAACCCGAAAGGTAGTCGTAGGAATTCAAATTTTCCATTGTTAATGGAAAATGCAGTTTTTTCGATATCACTCTTTTAAGAGGAATCTGGTGGAAACCGCTCTTTAGGTCGAGAACTGTAAAATATTTATTTTCCCCTAAATTTGATAAAACTTCGTTTATTTCTGGGATAGGGTAACGGTCGGGCACTGTGACGGAATTAAGTTTTCTATAATCAATCACAATTCTAAATTTTTTTTCGCCGGATGCATCCATTTTTTTTGGAACGATCCAAACGGGTGCATTGTATGGCGATTTTTATGGTCTAATTATCCCATCATTCAAAAGCTCAGCTATTTGTTTTTCTATCTCGCCTTTAAGTGCCATGGGATAAGGGTACGTTTTTGAATATACTGGTGAATCAGTCAGAGTTCTGATTTCCCCTTGGACGCGTGTGGTATAGGTTAATTTTTGATTTGGTTCTGTAAATAAGTTTGGATGTGCATGGATTGCTTCTTGAAGTCTCATCACTTGGGTTTTTGTTAAGTGGTTGGTTCTAAGTTCCATTTTATTTATGGCTTAAAAAGTCTGTTGATAGATTTTTATTTTTTTACTATTATTTATCAGAATGTACTGTTCTTTTATATGGATTATTGCATTTAGTTCTTCTAAACTATCATGACCAAGAATGCCATGGAAGGATTTTAGCGACGGTAGAATATAGAATTTCATTTCATGGTTTGGTAAGTTAAAAAGATTTACGCGGGTGTGATGCGTAATTTTTATATTGCCCGATATAGAATTTGCGAAAAAAATGTTTTGGTTCTGAATTGCCTTAGTAACTAAGGATGGTTGTATGTAATTCTTATTTGAGCCAGTGTCAATAAGAATTTTTAGTATTTGTCCATTCCTCGCCTTACATTTAAAATATGGAAGCGAAGAATGAGTTAATCTAAAAAATGTATATCTGACATGTCTTCTGTGTCGACATCTTCCTGTATATTTTCTTGTTGGAAATAGCTTTGAATGTAGTCATCAAGGTTTTGCTCTTGAGCTGGTTGGTGGTAGCCATCTTCAATGCTATTAGAACTTCCATTTTCATTGTAAAAAGTATTATTAGAAGAGGCTTCTTCGTTAACTCCTATATGAAAATTTCTTTGTAACTTGTTTTGGGGCATTGGCGTATTTTGTGAAAGAGGTCTTTTTCCAAAAAATTGGTTTGTTTGCTGAGGTCTATTTTGATAATTAACATTTTTGGTTTGGATAGAAGTGTCGATATCCATTGGTACGGGTTTTTGTGGCTTTGGAGCTATAGGTCTAAATGGTGTGAAACTTTGCTGAAAATGTGGTCCTTGAGATTGAAATTGTTGTTGAGACTGGTTATTAATTTGATGATTTTGGTTAAAATAGGGTTGTTGGTATGGCCTTTCGGTGTGTTCGTAACGCCTAGCATTATTCTGGGTAAGTTCGGGGTAAAATGGTAATCTATTGTTGTTTCTTCTTGGTGGGGGTGGAGGTGGTGTGAATTCTTTTCGTGGTCTTACGTTATGATGGCTATAGGCGTATTCTGCTCTATAATTTTGATTTTGCAGCTTCAGACATAAGTGTAATGCCTGTGGCAAGTCCGATGGCTCTCGAATTCCTAAAAGTTTTGGCAGATCTCCGTTAAGACCCCTAATGAAAGTATCAATAGCCTTATCTCGGTATGTCTGTGTAAGTACTACGGATGTCTCCCTACCTATGTCCATACATCCTATTTTGTTCAATATTAAAGAGAGGTGTGTGTAAACCTCTTGGTAAAAGCCCTGTATTGAGTTTCTACCTTGAATCAATGAGGTCATTTGGTACTCTAATGTACCTAAATCGCGTTTGTCCCCATAATGGAGTGTTAAGCACTTGACAATGCTTTTCCAATTTAATGGAGTGTTATATGACTCCAAGGCTGCGTCCCCGTTACCTGTAATCTTGTTACGGATAACGTTTAGTATCCCGTAGTATTTAGGGGTACCTTTGGTATTATCGTAAATTTCTAGCACTCTGTCAACGCTTTTCCTCCATGAATTAAATTCGGAAGAATTTCCTGAAAATTCTCTTAAAGATCGAACAATGTCGGGAATTCTATCTAAATCACCTATATTATTTCTAAATCTAGCCTCAATCACTTCATCTACACCATTACGCAAATCCTCGTTTGAATTGTTTAATAATTCAGTTGCTACCCTAACTTGTTCTGTAACTAAGTTGGCTATTTGTTCCCGCAGTGCAGCATTCATTTGATCTTGGGGATGAGGTTGTGGAGGATTTTGTTCTAAATTGAGGACGGGAGGTCTTACGAGGTTGGATGGGTTTGCCATGTTATTCAGAGTTTTCGGAAAAAAGGAAAATTTTCGTGTTATGTAAAATTTAAAAATTTACAACAGAAGAATATTTCGAATAACTTAATTTTCAATTAATTTAAACTAACTTTTGCTTTTATTTGAAAACAGTATTAAATAAATAAAAATTTTAACTGGAGTTAACTTTTGGAATTTTCACAAAATTATACAACTTTGATTTACAATATCGTTAAAAATTTTCAATTACTTTTAATTATTTCATTTACTTTGATAGTTTTTCTTATTTATTAATTTAATTATAATTCAGGACTTTCTTTCAAAACTTATTAGCTTATTACTTCTTCACAAAGATTTTGTATTTGGTTTAAATTATTTATGTGTTGCTTGTATTATTTTTCTTTTTTTTTAAATTTTAATACGATTGTTGTAATCACTTGCAATTTTATATTTAGCACAATATTTATAATTCATTTATTTAGATTTTTAAATATTTAAGGTTGTATTTAATTTCCTTTCATAACTTACATGAAAAATATTAGTTTTGTTACCATTACGCCGCAGAAACTTTGATTGTCCTTTTCGTCCTTTATGGTTACTTAGGTCTCCCCTTCTGACCCCTTGCGTAATGTCCTTATGCTGATTAGCTATACGGATTTGGTGCTTACTTGTTCCTGTAGGATGTTTTTAGACGCTTCCTTTTATCTCTCGGATTTATTTGGATGCTTCGTTTTGTCCTGTAGGATGTTTATTTTTTATGCTCGGGCGCCAATTAAATAATAATAAATATTATTCATTTATTTGAATCACCTTTTAACTGTTGTTTCACTTAGATTCAGAACTAAGAACAATTTGTTCAATAGAATTAACTTTATTGAACGTTAAAAAGTAATTAAATTATGATTTTACTTTTAGCTTAAACTAAGCTTAAGAATAAAGAAAAACCTGCAATGTCATCATATTTCGTTTCACTATGTTTTGCTGCTTATTCTGCTTCGGTCACTAACTTCTGTTTTTCATTCGAATAAAACAGGTCAGTAGCTTTTGCTTATTTGCAATAATAAGAAGTCAATTCTTTAATTTAATTTATTTTTAAGAAATATGAAACCGACGTTTGCCGTTCATTTCATAATAGCAAAAAAATAAGAGAAATAAAAATGTAATTTTTTTATTTAAATTTCGACGGAAAAATATTAACAACTTTTTGGTTGTTAACTTATATATATAAATATATATATATATATATATATATATATATATATATATATATATATATATATATATATATATATATATATATATATATATATATATATATATATATGTTTTTTTATTAAAAGAATTTATTTAAAAATCTATGAAGAATAAGGTACAATGTTATGAGATTTTACTTAATAGTACTACAACAATTGAGTCAAATAATTAAATTAAAATAAACTATTAATAACACAGACTTGAGGAAAGTTTGTCACAAAAACCCCTTACAAACTTTAAATATGTTATAATGAAATTTGGAAAACAGTCACTAGCGGGAAACTATTCAATAATAGTATTTCAGTGAGTGTTTAGTAAATTCCTTATTGTTTCGTAATTAGACGAACTGCATTTTTCATTAAATGACAGCGTCAGATCATTGGCAAACGTGCTAATCTTTTTGTAATTGAATCTATTATGCTGTAAGTCCGTGGGATAGCGAGGGTATAGTCGGAGAATTATTTTCAAATTTTTGTTTTGGATAATCTGAAGTCTCTTGGAATGATTTCGAGCCGTTTTGTGAAACCAGACCTGGCAACCAAGAGTCAAGATTGGTCGGATACACATGTTATATAGCAGTAACTTATTCTTTAGGTTGAGTTTAGACCTCCTATTAAGAATCGGATATAAAGCACGATCACACTTTATTGCTTTATCACAAATGTAATCGACGTGTTTCTTGAACTTAAGTTTTTTATCCAGAATAATACCTAGATACTTGATATCGTCCTTAATAGGAATAATACTTCCACTACCATAGAGAAACTTTGTGGGTAAACGTTTTGGAGACTTATTATAAGGAAATATTATAGCTTGTGTATTGCTATCATTCACCTTGATCTTCCACTTGTCAAAATATTTTTGGCTTGAGATAAGGCTTTCCTGCATTCTCCTGATTATTGCATTCGAAACTTTTCCATGACAAATAAATGCGCTGTCATCGGCATAAAAAGCTGCATCCTGACTTCTGCGAACATTTACGTCGGACGTGTAAAGAGTGTAAAGTGTGGGAGATAGCACTGAACCTTGCGGTAAGCCCGCAGGAATTGGTTTCTCATTCGAAAACTCGCCATCTACACAAACGACAAATGAACGGTCCTTTAGAAAGGATCTAATAATTTTCTGCAAATAAATCGGAAAAACATAAGAGTTAAGTTTGTATAGTAGCCCATCATGCCAGATGGTATCAAAAGCCTTTTCAATATCAAGAAAAATCACGCCAGTGCTTTTACGATTACTTTTGTTGAATTCTATGAAATTAATAACTCGCTTAATTTGGTGAACCGTAGAGTGTTCCTTACGCAATCCAAACTGTTGGTGGTTAATGATATTGTTTTGGTCTGCAAAATCTACTAATCTTTTATGGATTACTTTTTCCAGGACCTTGTCCAGTAAGCTCAAAATGCTTATTGGCCTATAACTTGCTGGAAGTTTTGGGTCTTTTCCCCTTTTATGTATGGGTATTACCTTCGATCTCTTGAACGTAGAGGGTAGCCATTGTTCAAACAACAGTTGAATATCTTGCTTAACACTTCATAAAATAAATCTGGCATATTTTTCAGTATAACACTATTTATACCGTCCATACCCGGAGCTTTATTGTTCTTTAGTAGCATGATGTATGACCTGACTTCTGCGGTACCTGTCAGTTCAATGTTACTACTACCAAGACGATCATCATCAAGATCACTTATATAATCCGAGACACGTGAGTCTAAAGGGGAAGGGTTATTGACTGTAATAGTGTGGGAATAACTAAATGCCTCAGCAATAGCGTTAGCCTTCTCCACACCAGTTTTTAAAATGATACTGTTTGTGGTAAGGTCGGGCAAAACCGAGTTTTTTTCCTTCAACGCTTTGGACAGTTTCCAGAATTTTATGGATCCAGGAGGCAGCCTTGAGATAAACCTTGACCAGGCCATATTCCTATCCCTTTTAAGGTGATGATCAACTAGGCCGTTTATCTGCCTCAAAATGGAGCCCAAGTGTGCACTGAGATTTGGGTCCCTACATCTCTGAAGCTTACGTCTATATTTATTTCTTTGTGCAATAAGCATCTTAGATGTACTTGAAATTTCTCTCTGCCACGGGTTCTTCCAATCTACTGGAATCATTCCGAAAGCAACATTAACTAATGAAATTAACTTGGTTAATAACGAATCTACGTTGCTATTGTTAATTACGGTCTGGTCAATATTTTGACGTCTAATTTCACTCTCCACCCAGACTCTAATTGCTCGCCAGTCTGCCCTATTATACAAGGGAAAAAGTCTTAATTTATTTTGAAACTGACCATAAATGGTACAAGACAAAGGTACGTGGTCCGATTGCAAAATATTTTGATGAGTTACCAGGTTCGAAAAAGGGATACAGGAGTTTGATAATAAAATGTCCACTGTAGATGGCTGGACTTGGGATAAGTTTTGCCCGAATCGGGTGAATGAGGCTGGGAAATAAATATAGTAACCCGAAAGCAAGCAGTGGTTAAAAAGCTCCCTACCAGCAGCGTTGCTGGAAGGACAGTTCCAGTGGATGTGATGTGTATTAAAATCACCAAATATAAAAAAGTCGCTAGGAAAATTCGTAAGTAGTTCTAAATCCGATCTAAAATTAGGGGTGTAAATTGGACTATAGGCAGCTGTAAAAATAACTGGACGTCTATCAATTGTAACCTGCAAGGAAATACTTTCAATGTTAGTCGTGTTAATTCTAGGTAATAACTTATGAACTATGTTACTCTTTATCGCTATAAGTACTCCACCGCCGTGTGTCAGCCGGTCTTCACGGTAAATTTTGTAACCACCCAGTTGTAGTTTGTGATGCGGTTTTAAAAACGTTTAATTAAGTAGAAGAATGTCGATACTTTTTTCATGTAACACGAGCTCGAGCTGCGAAGCTGCTGAATCGGTAGTTATGCCCTGAGCGTTCCAGTGCATAACCTTAACATTGTGTACAACAATGGTTTTATATGGCATGTTTAAGCATCATACCCAAGACTGTCAATTTGTCAAACTTGGTTTGACACTTTTCCAATGCATCAACTGCATTAAAAAATATTTCTAATAGTTTTTCATTAGATAAGTCATCGTTGTTGACACGGGCCTTGCCTTTTGACACGTCAGAAAACAATTTATTTCCCTGGAAGTAATTATGAGCATATCCTGGCATCTCTTGTCTTTGCAGTTGCGGGAAATTACTATCGTCCATTACGAAGTTGGAATTACGCCTCTTATCGGGGACTCGAGCTTTCGAGGTTATGCGCTGTCGAATCTCGATGTATTCCCTACGGCACGGGCATTTGGGGTCATCAGCCCGATGTTTCACGTTCCTGTGGTTTTTCTTGACACAGTTGTGACATTTGTACACTACACTGCCGACAGGAGAACTTTTGTTTAATGGGCAAACCGCAAAGTCGTGGTTACCCGAACAAGCTGCACATACTATCATTCTATTACAGTTTTTGGCACCATGACCATACATTGCACACTTAGTACACTGAGTTGGGCCTTTGTTACCCTTGTAAGGCCTTCTCCAATAAACAGAAATGTTGGAGAAATATTTAATTTTTAAAACCTCACGCTTAGATACGTGTTGTCTATCAAATTCAATCAAATAAAGAGCATCGTCCACGTTAGATTTCTTTGTTATAATTTCTTTTACACTTACGGGCGTAATATTATGTGTTTTTTTGAATTCGTTTATAATTGTTTCGTTTGATAGTCTAGGGAGACCGAATAACACCATCTTGTAAATATTATTGTTTTTTACCTCGTGTGTGTAAAAGTTCACCTTGGCCAGTTTCAGCGCCTCGACCACCGAATTGTAGTGAATCATCGTGCTGGCCATTATTTTTGTGCCGATGGAGATTCTTTTGTAGGTGTACTTATCACCAAACATACCCAGTACATTGCCGAAGCCGAAGTTGGCATCCACTATTATTGGGGGAATTCTTTCCTTTATTGGCTCGTCTTCTTCATCTTCATCCGACAGCAGATGAAATCTATTACTGGAGCCGGCCTCATCATTTGTTTTGGGCAACTTGTGCTTGGGCGTATTGCCCCAGAACTTCATTCTTTTTTGCTACTCATAGTCAAAAAGTTTTATCTTTTTATAGATTTCAATTAAATAGATTTAAATAGTCTTTATTATACGCAAGCAAAAATGCACGTTGTTGATATATATATATATATATATATATATATATATATATATATATATATATATATATATATATATATATATATATATATACATATATATATATATATATATATATATATATATATATATATATATATATATATATATATATATATATATATATATATATATATATATATATATATATATCAGTTTTTAAAAACGGGTATTCGAAAAAATTAAAAGGGTAATGAGACCAAAAAAGCGTCATAAAATACCCTTAAAGCGTCAAAATTGCAACACTGCGTTAAACCATACACACACATGTACATATCGAGCCTTTGCGTAATAATTTGAAAAAGGTTGATTTGCTGAAATTGAATTTAAAGTTTTGAATTTACACACAACTTAATGGTAAAAAAAAATTTGGTTCTTTTCTCAAGAGCTGAGTATACAAAATTTTTTTTTTTAAACTTTTACAGAACATAAAAAACGACAAGGCGAATAATATCGTGATATAACCTTAAAAATTAAAATTTTGAGTTACTACGGTATTGTACCAAAGGCTAGATATGTAGATGATGCGTGTTAAAAAATTTGTGTGCCCCGAACATATTCAAGAAGAATAAAACTCGCTAGGTCTACTATAAAAATATTCAAGCATGTTTTGAATATTCTACTTCATTTTTAATGTTCTATAGCATCTTTATTCTGTTCGGCTTTATTTTGTTCCAACATTGTTCTACTTCAGTTTTGTTCTATTCTTCAATGTTTTTACTGTTAAGCAAAACAAATATCTTTGGAAGTACATATACATAAGTATATTTTGAAATGAGAGCAATAAGCACACTATTTGAAATTTAACGAAATTGCTTGTAAGCCATTTTTCGTATGCTTGTGCAGCTCTCTAATACCTATGTTCATACATTAGGGACGGAATTGTGTTATTCTTAGTAACGAGATTTGGAAACGCTAGAACTTCTTATTTTATGGGGTTTGGCAAAAAAATGCATATATGTATGTATGTACATACTTATGTATGTACATATGTACATTCTTATGTAAAATATATACTGCATTCATACATTATATATCATTTTGTTTTATTACAAAAACTAAAGATTTCAAAATAACCATTTAATGAAATTATTTATGTATTTTAAAAAATTTTAATCATCTCCGCAGCGTTGGGATGCATTGTGCTTCCCCTTTATAAAGTAATGGACATACATACATACATACATATGTATATACATACATATGTAAGTTGGCGGAAAGTGACGATAGAAACTTTTGCTCAATACTTAAATGGTGTTCTCACCAGGGTGAACTTATTAGAGCCAATTTAATTAAGTACTCAATGGTTTTGAAGACTGCAAGAAAAAAATCCATTTTTTTCTACTACGCAAAATAAGTTAAAATCATGTATTTATGTACATACATATGTATGTATGTATGTATGTAAGTACGTACGTAAATTTAATGAGTCCTCTAACGGTATTATATTTTATATTTTTTATAACAATGAATCTGTCACGTGACCCATTTCTTCTTAGAAACACATGCATATTCCGAGTAACAAGTTAATGTACTCGGCTCATTAGCTTTTCATGGTTATTATATAAATACATACATACTTATATACATACATATGTATTGATAAGTGTGAAAACACAAATCATTCTGTATAAATAAATACTTTGCAATTTCTTATTATATAAAAGTCCCCACATTATTACACGTTTTTACTGTAAACCTTTTTTATATTACGACCTTAATATACATACTTATTTACCATAAGTTAGCAGCCCTTTATTGTAAATAAGTATATTGTGACCAATTTGTTTGTTAACATAAAAGAAAGAAATATAAGTATATTTATGTACACAAATGTACATATGTACATATGTAAGTATGTATGTATGTATATTAGATTGGTCCTTATTTTCTGACTTCAAAATTTTTAAAGCAGGACCCTCTTAAAATGTTATTTTTAGCATAAAAATCATTATAAAAAGTTTCAAATTGGTATTTTATTATTAACACGTGCCGCATTGGGATTTAAAGCTACGTACATACATATGTATGTACTTATGTAAGTGCACCTGACATATGCCTTTGGCATATTCCTGTATCTAGACTAGTTTTTTTTATAATAAAAGTCTCAATTTTTAAATATATGTTTATATTTATTTACTTATGATTTTATTTGTAAGGAGCATTCATGGCTATTCTCGTATGCTGTGGGTATTTCTTTCTGTAGTTTTGCATCACCTGAAAATTTTTGTAAGAAACTGATTATTCAAAAAAAAAAAAAAAAAAATTATTTTGTTCTTATACTTGAGTATCGAAATATCGATTATTTTTTAATAAAATTTGTTAAACGATAAAAGACTTCAAGCTTAAATATTATATTAACCAAATTATTATAAAAAAGGTCAAAAATATACATAGATATATGTATTATGTAAATAAATATTTTAAACTTCAATGCGGCATGTGTTAAGTTTAAAATTTCGACATGAAATTTTTTTACAGACTCATAATTAACAATTTAAGGGGGTTCTGAATTAAAAATAATGGGAAAAAAATTTTCAAGTCAAATAAGGACCAGTCTAATGTACATATATATGTATGTGTTTATCTTTATACAACTAAGGGTGAGAAAATAATAATATACATATGGACGTACGTACATATGTAAGTATATACCTACATATTTTTACGATACATTATTTCTATTAAACTTCTAAGTATACACAACTATTACAAACAACATATATGTATGTAAGTATGTCCATTTAATATGTTAGTGATATGTTTATTGATCCAATAATTCGATGTTATATGTACGTTTATATCATTAATATCGATTTCTTTTCGCATGTCAAATTTTATTTATGTATATGTGAAATAAATCTGTTTGTTGAAATGCTTGAAGTTTTTCTTATACTTTCGAGCCTACACGTACATATAACTGCTGATATATGTATTTGTCTTTAGCTTCTACAGCTTCTTTGAGACTTCTCCAACTGATGCCGTAGCGTGCTATAAAATCTTGTGTAGTGAAGGAGGGAGTATCACGATGAGCTGTTTAAATTTATCTACATACATACATTTATTTTGTATCGTCATATCATGGTTTGCGATAATATTGCACATCTTGTTAACATTTTTCAGTTATCGTATGTAAACCAGGATTATTAAGAACTCGTCTTACTCTATTACGTCATTTAACATCCTACTGCGATCCAGTTTTGGTTTGTCTACTAGCAAACCTATTTTTTTTTTTTTTTGCTGTTTATACATCGAACTTTGTCCTTTGCATACAAGGGTGATAGCCAAAACTCATAATTCCATAAACCTCTTATTGTTTAGTATATGTTTCTACTAGAATATAGTGAAAATAAATGGGTTTGGAATAATATATCATATACTTGTTTTTATACTTCGATTAACTGGTTTATTGTGGAAAATAATTTTAAGGTTTTGATGAAAGGCGAAAATATTTTTTCTTACTTACATATGTATGTACATATGTATGTTGATATACATAGGTTACCTCAAATGATTATTTCATTAATCTCTTTTCCAAACACTTTAATTTTTCCACAAAAATTATTTAAGGATATATGGAAGTAATTTTTTACAGACATTCGGGTATGTTCTACAATCCGAATTCACTCGAAAGTGGATTACTTTAGCATTTTTGGTGTTCTGTAATTCACATCCCTATGTTTTTATACTTTTTCAATTAGAGTAGTAAGGGGTAGGTGAAAGTAAAACGAATCGTACCTTATTCTAATAAATGCTAACATTATTAAGAAAAATACAATTTTGGTTTTTAGTTTGAAGTGATTTTTATTCAACTTCATCAAAAAAAATTAAATTTTCACATAAATATTAATAAAAAAAATTTTTTTCAAACTTTGCCAAAAATTTCAATTTGGTTTTGGTACATCTCACTTGTGTAAAAAAACATTAAAAAAATACAACAATTTTGTTTATGTTCGAAAACATAAAGTTGCCCTATATACTAAAGTTTGATATGTTAATCTTTTTTGAACTACATAACTCTTATTGCATTTAGATTTTATTGAAAAAGAAAAATGAATTTTTGGAAGGAAATTAAAACTAATATCATGTATATATATCTATATATACATATATATATATATATATATATATATATATATATATATATATATATATATATATATATATATATATATATATATATATATACATATATATATATATATATATATATATATATATATATATATATATATATATATATATATATATATATATATATATATATATATATATATATATATATATATATATTTCAACAATAATTATAATAATACGATTGCATTTAGTTGTAAAATCGCAATGTAATAATAAGGCAATACTTTGTTTTATCAACATATGGTGCCAAGACAACGTAGTCGATATGCCTATAGCCGGGTAACAGCCGCGCTGATAAATAACGCAACTAGAAGAAGCAAAGAGAATAAAATTAATAATCTCTTTTAAAAAATTTTAAAATAAAAGCCAACTTGTGAAGTCTTTGTATTTGTTGATGTGACTTTAAACTAACAAGAGCATGTTTCATGTTCAAAAGTTGTACTATGTAACGGTATATCAAATCAAGCACATCAACCAAAAACAAATAATTTTATTTTCGTTCGTTGTCTTTTTTGAGAGTATTGAATAATTTTATTTTCATTCTACATATGTTTCTTTAAGAGTATTAATTTTGTTTTTATTCGCGAAGAAAATTAATTGAAAATTTTTAATATCTTTGTTTTTATACTCTGTAAATTGTTTTATTTTTGTTTTTTTTTTCATGCTAAAATTTATTTATTGTATCTTCAAATAACTGAACAAACAATAAGTATTCAAATCTTACACACACACACATATACATATATATATATATATATATATATATATATATATATATATATATATATATATATATATATATATATATATATATATATATATATATATATATATATATATATATATATATATATATATATATATATAAATATATATATATATATATATATATATATATATATATATATATATATAAATATATATATATATATATATATATATATATATATATATATATATATATATATAATTGTTAGGCCCAACCAGTGTCAGACATAAACTTAGTGATAATAATTAATAATACATAAATGTCATGTTAAGCACAAAAAATATTTTCAAAGAATTTCATCTGCAGTGTTGCGTATTAATGCCGTAGTATCCCTCTTTTTTAAGCGGATGTGTCCAGGAAAGTTCAAGATATTTCGGGCAAGCGGATTCGGATGGGACTCGAGTTTAGTTAAATATTTGCCTGCATATTTTGCAATTTCAGCGGTAACAAGTGGCATATTTAAATCACGATGTAAAATTGAATTTTTCATGTACCAAGGAGCCGATGTTATTAACTTTAAAATTTTGTTTTGCATTCGTTGTATTCTCTCTACATTGGAAGCTGAAGCAGTGCCCCATAGCTGAATTCCGTAACACCATATGGGTTTCAAAAGCGACTTGTATATTAAAAGTTTACAATCTAGACTGAGGGTTGAATTTCCACCAATCAGCAAATGTATCTGGGTTAATTTAAGCTTCCTTTGTGTTAGCTTAGATTCAATGTAGTGTTTCCATGTAAGCCGTCGGTCAAGGTGTATACCAAGGTATTTCACCTGTGAATGTTGAGGAACAACTTGGTTGTTGATTCGAATGGGGGAACAAGTGTCTCTTCGTAGAGTAAATGTGACATGAACACACTTTTGTTCTTTTACTTTTATTCTCCATAAGTTCAACCACAGTTCCAACAGCTTAATATGTTCCTGAAGATAACGGGATGCCTCGTGGGGGTTTTCATGCATACTAAGGCAGGCTGTATCATCAGCAAATGTAGAAGTGAGGATATTACTGCTCAAAGGCATATCACAGGTATAAATCAAATAACAAAACTGGCCCCAGTATACTTCCCTGTGGCACCCCAGATGAGATAGTTTCGGGCACACTCATGAAGTCTCCTTCCACGACAGTGAACTTCCGGGCAAGAATATAACTTTCCAAAGGATTTACAATGTTTATTGGTAGATATGTCTTCAATTTTAAAATTAGGCATTCATGCCACACTTTATCAAATGCCTGAGAAACATCAATAAAGAGGGAAGAACAATACTTTTTTTCTTCAAATGTTCTTCTTATGAAATGGACCAATCTATGAGTTTGTTCAATGGTGCTATGCTGATTTCTAAAACCAAATTGATGGTCCGGTATGCATCCATTATCAGCTAGAATAGGGGACAATTTTGTCACGAGAAGTTTTTCGAAGAGCTTTGAAATTGTTGACAACAAACTTATTGGTCTATATGACTCAGCCTTAGTAAGATCTTTACCCGCCTTTGGAATCATTTTGACCATGGCAAGTTTCCAGCTGTGTGGGTAATACTCCAGTCGTAAAATGCCGTTAAAAATTAATAACAGGATTCTAATAGCAATACGAAGCAACTGCATCAGCATCTTGTTACTAATTCCATCAATACCCGGGGCCTTCTTTGGATTGGTTTCAGCAATTAGTTTTTGTACATCAAGCATCACTATGGGTAGGGGGTAGAGTAACTACAGTCGGCAAATCAACAGCACCAGTACATGTGTTTGGGGTAAATACGTATTTGAAATGCCCAGCAAATATGTTACCTTTTTCAGCATTGTTTCTTGCCCAACCTCCGGTAGAAGTGCGCAGGGGTGGTTTAAACTCAACGGTTGTTTTAAGTTTTCTAGCAGCGCGCCACAAGGAGTAATTAGATGCTGTGTAACATCGAGACCTTCCAGGTAGTTCTTAAGAGAAGCAAATTTTTCAGATGCAAGCAACTCTTGGAGTCGTTTAGTGCATTCTCTAAGTCTGATTTTATGTTGGGGTGATCTGTGCTGTTGCCATTCCCTTCCAGCTCTTCTTTTTTCACATACGAGACGTTCAGTATCCGCAGAATAAATTCTATTAAACCCAGTCTGCGGATAGGAAGTAGTGGCATGTTTAACAGCCTGTTTAATATTTTCGGTAAGATTGGCAATGTTGAATTCAATATCATCGGAAGTTCTAAGCCTGATGTTCTTCGTACAATGACTACTGAGAAAATTTTGGAACCCCAGGCAGTTAACACGATTTATCATCTTCACATATGGGTGAGGTAAGTCACTTCTTAGTGGGCTACAAATTGTAACGATCGTGGGAGAGTGATCGGAGGAGGGATCATGTGAAGCTTCAACATGAATTAAATCCCTAGGGATATTTTTCATGACCCCAAAATCTATAACATCCGGAATTTTTTGTATGTTAGTAGGCCAGTAAGTGGGCTCCCCGCTAGAAATGACATCCAAACCCATTTTTGAAATTGTGTTGAACAATGCTCGACCTCTAGGTATAATAAGACGCGATCCCCAGAACGTATGTTTTGCATTGTAGTCGCCAGCTGCTACGAAACAAGGGCCAAGAGTTTTGTAAAAATCCTCGTATTGATTCTCAGTGATTGAAAATCTGGGAGGGGAGTAAATTGATGATATCACGAGATTTGAACAAAAATTTTCGATGCAAATATTCTTTGCTTGTAGATGGTCCGCACAATTGTTCTCAAGAATATAGTGCTTGAGTCTTGACTTTATTAGAACTGCTGATCCTCCGCATGCTCTTCCTCTCGGGTCCTTTGTATCATATAAGGTGTAGCCACTCATTTTAAAAAGGCTTCTCGAAGTCAAATGAGTCTCAGATACCAACATTATATTAATATTCTTCACCGTAAGGAAGTGCTCAAGTTCGTTTCTATGTTGGCGAATGCCGTTTGCGTTCCAGAAACATAACTTTAACGTGTTCATGGCTTGTTAACTAATGCTAGAAGCAGAGTGTTCTGCATTCGCAGCATTTCTTGCATCATGCTAGTCATATTTGTTGTAAAATTGTTTATAGTTTGCACCAGATTATCAATAGTAGCTTCAAGGCGATTGAAATTAAAGCTTGCGTTTGCATTTGTTGTGTTATTTGGTGGCGACGGTTTTTGCATGGGAACAGAGTTGATCTTCACTGCGTCAGCATACGATACTTGTGTAGAGATTGGTTGGACCATAGGAGGATAAGTAGCGGAGTACGTATTTCCTGTTTGAGCTGGGGTTACTTTAGGATTTTGACTCATAGCCTGCTTTACAAAAGAGTATACAGGATATCCTCTGTAGTTAGCAGTGTGATTACCTCCACAATTACTGCACTATTTTTCCTTTTGATCCTTTGACTTATTGCAAATAGCAGTGTTGTGCAATTCACCGCACACAACGCAAACAGTAGGTAATTTGCAATAAATTTTTGTATGGCCATATTCTTGACAATTATGGCATTGTACGGGTCCTGAACGCTTGTGTGGTTCTTCAACTGTGATTTTACAGTATAAGAGATATTTCAAATTATAAATGGGATGGGTCTCATTTTTCTTCAATAATATATCATTTGGCTCCAGTTCAACGCGAAATAAAGGTTGGGGTATCTTGTCCCTGTTTATTATGTTGGATGCATTTTTTACCTTGAATCCTTGGAGGGTGAGAGCATCTTTTATTTCAGCAGGGACAACATAAGAATCTATGCCTTTCAATACGACCTGTAGGCCCTTGGCGCTCTTAAGCTGGAAGGTGTAAAAACTTGTTTTATTTTTTTCCAATTCGTTAACCATTTTGCTGAAATCCTTTTCTTCATATATTTGAATTTTAGTTTCATCAATGTTACCACGTTTTATTGGAACAATGTGAAATGCCTTTTCACCAATGACCGAGATTAGTTTTTTGATTAGTGTGTTAGAATTTTTTTGCCTAAGATAGATTGGTGGGGGTTTCGAGTTTTTTTTTCGAGGATGCTTCGGGTGTGTCATTGTCATCCTGCAATATTTTAAACCGGTTTTGACGATTAGCTTAGGCGGCGTCGTTGTCCCTGGATATCTTCGGAACCGATGAGATTTTAGATGAATTTGGGCTTCTCCCGCGCTTTACTACTGTAATATATCTGTCCATTCCGACGGGCACCTTAGGTTTCTGAATACTATTGTCTATTGTGATAACTTGGTTAAGTGATGAACAAGAGTCCGGAGCGGATAATCGTGTTTTGGATATGTTGCCCACCTGGGCACCGCTGAAGCATTACTTCCAGGTGGATCCCTCTGGGTCTTCAAATCACCCTCTACTGCTCGACTGCGTCCAGAGCTCCGTTGTTGTCAGTACTATTACTGATGGGATTTGCATCATATGAGCTTTGCGCTCTATCTAGATCCTTTTTCTTTAAACGAAGCACATATTCGCTGTATTTGGCCACCGCTTCCCAAGCTCTTTCGTTATCTATCATTTTGTCGATAAGGTTATCAGTCGTGACCGTACCTATTTGCATTTCCAGCTGTTCACGCCTAGGGGACCATCGTGTGCAGAAGAAAAAGGTATGCTCAGCATCATCGACAACTTCCGTATCCTCATACAAGCAGTATGGCGCGCTACATTTTTTCATTTTGCACAGATACTTTCTGAAATAGCCATGTCCAGAGAGCATCTGCGTTAAGTAATAATTCACCTCTCCATGTTTTCTACAAATCCACTTTTGAATATTGGAGATAAGCTTAGCTGTCCACCTGCCATTTCTGTCTTCGTTCCATCTAGACTGCCACTTCTCGATTGTTTCGCGTCTGACGTCTGGTAGGGGTAATGCGTCAGCAGTTGTAGCTTGTTTTGCAGTGAAGTCTTTCATACGTTCTGCTGCGTGTAGATCTATTGGTATCATTGAGGCTATTAGGAGTACAGCTGATGCCGATACCGTTCGGTATGCTGATGTTACACGTAACGCTGCAGTCCTCTGCACAGCGAGCAACGCCTTTGCTCTCCTCTTAGTTTTCAACGTTTCTGCCCAGATTTCGCTGCCGTGTAGTAGGATACTGTTACAAGTCTCCATCAGTAATTTCCTCTTTGATGGAAGCGGTCCTCCAATGTTTGCCATTAGCCTGCTTAGCTGCCCGGTTATCTTTGCAGCTTTTGTGGTGGCA
This sequence comes from Germaria angustata, assembly GCA_963681545.1. Taxonomy (NCBI): domain Eukaryota; kingdom Metazoa; phylum Arthropoda; class Insecta; order Diptera; family Tachinidae; genus Germaria; species Germaria angustata. The sequence continues at coordinate 86,744,557 of OY812998.1, forward strand.
TAATGTATCTGCTGCGAGTATGTTAATTTGGAATCCAGTCTTATTCCCAAGTATTTTACACATCGTTTAGTGGTCATTTCGACGTCGTCGAATTGCATATTTATCTCCGTGGGGATTTGTCGCCTGGTTAGTAGTAATAGCTCTGTTTTTTGTGTGGCTAGTTCCAGCCCATGTTCATCAAGCCAAGTTCTGGTTCGTATCATTACCTGTCGCAGTCTCCTCTGAGCGTCTTCCGTACTCCTTGCTGTGATGACTGCTGCTATGTCATCTGCGTAACCAACAAGGAAGGTGTCTTCAGGCATGTCAATCCTTAAAATATCATCATAGGTTGCGTTCCACAGGTCAGGTCCTAGAATGGAGCCTTGGGCTGCTCCCGCCGTGATTTGAGTCCGCTTTGAGCCTCCGCTTGTGTCATATATAAGCACTCTGTCCCTTAGATAATTTCCGATCAACTTTGTCAAGTATACTGGAACATCAAACTTTTCTTTTAAGGATTTCAATATATCTATCGACCTCAGACTGTTGAAAGCATTCTTTATATCGAGGGTTGCAAGTAGCACTATTGGTCTACTGAAATGGTTCTTCTGCTGAGCAATTTTTACGACATCCGTTATTTCCTTCACGGCACCTAAGGTGGATCTTCCTGGGCGAAATCCATACTGTCTTCTGGACAAGCCTCCTGCTCTGTTAATAGCTTCTGTTAGGCGTGGCTTTAGCAGTCTCTCCAACAGTTTTCCTGCCGTGTCCAGCATACAAAGTGGCCTATATGAGGACGGCAAGTGAGGATCTCCCTTTCCTTTACTTATGAGAACAAGCTTCTGTTGTTTCCAAGGTTCGGGAAATACCCCTTCTTTCAGGCATCTATTATACATTTGTAATAGTAGTTCTGGTCGGTTGATTGCTATTTCTTTAAGAACCTCAGCTGGTATACCGTCAGGACCAGGAGCTTTTTTGTTTTTTAGGCTATGTGCTGCAGATTTGAGTTCTTCCAAGGTGAAGGAGTTGTAGACTGCAGTTTCTACCGTGTCATACATCTCCTCTCGCAGGTCGTGTGTTGGAAAAAGGGTCTTTACGATGTATTCCATAGTATTTTCATCCAATGTATGTACCGGGTTTTGCATTCCAATCTTTTTCATGACTATTTTATAGCCAAGTCCCCAAGGGCATCGGTTTATATCTTCTCTGAGCTCTTCGAATTGTTGCCTTTTGCTGTTACATATAGCTCTTCCTAGTAATTTTTTCGCTTCCTTGTAATTGGCATGTTCCGTGTCTGCATTGCCTCTGCGTCTAGCTCTAGTGTATATCTGCCGCTTTCGTATACAGTTGCGTCTCATCTCTTCTATTGTACTGTTCCACCAATAAACTGCCTTTCTTGCCATATTTCTCCTTCTAAATTTCGGCATCGCTTTGTTACATCCCATCCTTATAATGTTCATTACACGTTCCACTGTATTTATTGCATCCCCTTCTAAGTCCAGTCCTTGTGTTTGGTTGTCGATTTCCGCCAAGAGTGAGGGTGTATCCAATTTATTTACATTCCACCTATGGGTACTGTTTGCCATGTTCCTCGACTGCATTGTGGTGCTTGTGTGTAGGAAATAAGATATGTACTGGTGGTCACTGGCCGTATATATCTCGAGCACCTTCCAATCTAAGACCCGTCCGGCTATTCTTTCTGAGATTAATGTTACGTCTGGGATTGTTCCTTCGCACTGTGGTCGCCTGAAAGTGGGAACACTGCCAACATTTGCGATGGTTAATCCGGTTCTTGCGGCCATTTCTAATATTTTCCTTCCTCTGGAATTTGTAGTCTCCATTCCCCATTCCACAGCTCTAGAATTTAGGTCACCTGCCAGTAGAAAGTCCCCTTTAAAACGCGTATGGTATCCTCTATAGCATAAAGTTTGTCCTGGAAAGCGTCAATATTGTCGCTCGGAGTAAGATAGCAACTCATAAGTATGGTTTTCTCTATCTGTATCCAAACAAAGCCATTTCCTTTGCTAGAATTTTTTGGTTTTAAAATTTCGTTATTAGGTATCCATATAGCTGCAGTTTCTGTGTCGTCATCAAACCAAAGACCATTTTCCTTCCTCCTGTATTGTTCGCTGTTAGGCGGCGTCGTTGTCCCTGGATATCTTCGGAACCGATGAGATTTTAGATGAATTTGGGCTTCTCCCGCGCTTTACTACTGTAATATATCTGTCCATTCCGACGGGCACCTTAGGTTTCTGAATACTATTGTCTATTGTGATAACTTGGTTAAGTGATGAACAAGAGTCCGGAGCGGATAATCGTGTTTTGGATATGTTGCCCACCTGGGCACCGCTGAAGCATTACTTCCAGGTGGATCCCTCTGGGTCTTCAAATCACCCTCTACTGCTCGACTGCGTCCAGAGCTCCGTTGTTGTCAGTACTATTACTGATGGGATTTGCATCATATGAGCTTTGCGCTCTATCTAGATCCTTTTTCTTTAAACGAAGCACATATTCGCTGTATTTGGCCACCGCTTCCCAAGCTCTTTCGTTATCTATCATTTTGTCGATAAGGTTATCAGTCGTGACCGTACCTATTTGCATTTCCAGCTGTTCACGCCTAGGGGACCATCGTGTGCAGAAGAAAAAGGTATGCTCAGCATCATCGACAACTTCCGTATCCTCATACAAGCAGTATGGCGCGCTACATTTTTTCATTTTGCACAGATACTTTCTGAAATAGCCATGTCCAGAGAGCATCTGCGTTAAGTAATAATTCACCTCTCCATGTTTTCTACAAATCCACTTTTGAATATTGGAGATAAGCTTAGCTGTCCACCTGCTATTTCTGTCTTCGTTCCATCTAGACTGCCACTTCTCGATTGTTTCGCGTCTGACGTCTGGTAGGGGTAATGCGTCAGCAGTTGTAGCTTGTTTTGCAGTGAAGTCTTTCATACGTTCTGCTGCGTGTAGATCTATTGGTATCATTGAGGCTATTAGGAGTACAGCTGATGCCGATACCGTTCGGTATGCTGATGTTACACGTAACGCTGCAGTCCTCTGCACAGCGAGCAACGCCTTTGCTCTCCTCTTAGTTTTTAACGTTTCTGCCCAGATTTCGCTGCCGTGTAGTAGGATACTGTTACAAGTCTCCATCAGTAATTTCCTCTTTGATGGAAGCGGTCCTCCAATGTTTGCCATTAGCCTGCTTAGCTGCCCGGTTATCTTTGCAGCTTTTGTGGTGGCATAATGTATCTGCTGCGAGTATGTTAATTTGGAATCCAGTCTTATTCCCAAGTATTTTACACATCGTTTAGTGGTCATTTCGACGTCGTCGAATTGCATATTTATCTCCGTGGGGATTTGTCGCCTGGTTAGTAGTAATAGCTCTGTTTTTTGTGTGGCTAGTTCCAGCCCATGTTCATCAAGCCAAGTTCTGGTTCGTATCATTACCTGTCGCAGTCTCCTCTGAGCGTTTTCCGTACTCCTTGCTGTGATGACTGCTGCTATGTCATCTGCGTAACCAACAAGGAAGGTGTCTTCAGGCATGTCAATCCTTAAAATATCATCATAGGTTGCGTTCCACAGGTCAGGTCCTAGAATGGAGCCTTGGGCTGCTCCCGCCGTGATTTGAGTCCGCTTTGAGCCTCCGCTTGTGTCATATATAAGCACTCTGTCCCTTAGATAATTTCCGATCAACTTTGTCAAGTATACTGGAACATCAAACTTTTCTTTTAAGGATTTCAATATATCTATCGACCTCAGACTGTTGAAAGCATTCTTTATATCGAGGGTTGCAAGTAGCACTATTGGTCTACTGAAATGGTTCTTCTGCTGAGCAATTTTTACGACATCCGTTATTTCCTTCACGGCACCTAAGGTGGATCTTCCTGGGCGAAATCCATACTGTCTTCTGGACAAGCCTCCTGCTCTGTTAATAGCTTCTGTTAGGCGTGGCTTTAGCAGTCTCTCCAACAGTTTTCCTGCCGTGTCCAGCATACAAAGTGGCCTATATGAGGACGGCAAGTGAGGATCTCCCTTTCCTTTACTTATGAGAACAAGCTTCTGTTGTTTCCAAGGTTCGGGAAATACCCCTTCTTTCAGGCATCTATTATACATTTGTAATAGTAGTTCTGGTCGGTTGATTGCTATTTCTTTAAGAACCTCAGCTGGTATACCGTCAGGACCAGGAGCTTTTTTGTTTTTTAGGCTATGTGCTGCAGATTTGAGTTCTTCCAAGGTGAAGGAGTTGTAGACTGCAGTTTCTACCGTGTCATACATCTCCTCTCGCAGGTCGTGTGTTGGAAAAAGGGTCTTTACGATGTATTCCATAGTATTTTCATCCAATGTATGTACCGGGTTTTGCATTCCAATCTTTTTCATGACTATTTTATAGCCAAGTCCCCAAGGGCATCGGTTTATATCTTCTCTGAGCTCTTCGAATTGTTGCCTTTTGCTGTTACATATAGCTCTTCCTAGTAATTTTTTCGCTTCCTTGTAATTGGCATGTTCCGTGTCTGCATTGCCTCTGCGTCTAGCTCTAGTGTATATCTGCCGCTTTCGTATACAGTTGCGTCTCATCTCTTCTATTGTACTGTTCCACCAATAAACTGCCTTTCTTGCCATATTTCTCCTTCTAAATTTCGGCATCGCTTTGTTACATCCCATCCTTATAATGTTCATTACACGTTCCACTGTATTTATTGCATCCCCTTCTAAGTCCAGTCCTTGTGTTTGGTTGTCGATTTCCGCCAAGAGTGAGGGTGTATCCAATTTATTTACATTCCACCTATGGGTACTGTTTGCCATGTTCCTCGACTGCATTGTGGTGCTTGTGTGTAGGAAATAAGATATGTACTGGTGGTCACTGGCCGTATATATCTCGAGCACCTTCCAATCTAAGACCCGTCCGGCTATTCTTTCTGAGATTAATGTTACGTCTGGGATTGTTCCTTTGCACTGTGGTCGCCTGAAAGTGGGAACACTGCCAACATTTGCGATGGTTAATCCGGTTCTTGCGGCCATTTCTAATATTTTCCTTCCTCTGGAATTTGTAGTCTCCATTCCCCATTCCACAGCTCTAGAATTTAGGTCACCTGCCAGTAGAAAGTCCCCTTTAAAACGCGTATGGTATCCTCTATAGCATAAAGTTTGTCCTGGAAAGCGTCAATATTGTCGCTCGGAGTAAGATAGCAACTCATAAGTATGGTTTTCTCTATCTGTATCCAAACAAAGCCATTTCCTTTGCTAGAATTTTTTGGTTTTAAAATTTCGTTATTAGGTATCCATATAGCTGCAGTTTCTGTGTCGTCATCAAACCAAAGACCATTTTCCTTCCTCCTGTATTGTTCGCTGATGATTGCTATGTCCGCCTTTTGCTCCAGGATAATTTGCGGCAGGAGTGCATCAGCCACTTTTCCTCTATGCATGTTTAACTGTAATATTTTCATCATGCGATTTTACGAGATTTACAGCTTTTTGATGCAGGCAGATGATCTACCGGGTTCTTCCCTTCTTTTAAGCAAATACAGCATTTTGGCCGACTTTTGCATTCCTTTTTCTTGTGTCCATGTTCCCCACACTGGATACAAAGACCCATTCCCTTTCTGTCGTGCCCCTTGCATTCCCACTGGAGATGTCTAGCACCAAAGCATCTGTAGCAGCGTTTGATTTCTTCCCTATATCGAATTCTGCAGATGGTCATTGCTATTTTTATTCTCTCTGTTTTTAAAAGCTCATTTGCGCCGGAAACGGGTAACGTAACAAAAGCTCGCTTTTGTTCTCGTTGATTTGTTGCTGTTAAATGCATATTGATTGCTTCTTCTTCTATTTTAGTAGCCTGCTTTATAGCTTCGGTTACCTCCTCTATAGTGGAAAGTGCATCCAGATCTTGTATTTCCACTGTAGTTTTTGTCCTGAGATCTGCAATCTCTGCAGATTCTTTCAAAGTGCCCTTGATTGCATCGCAAAACTCTCCCTTATTTCCACCTTTTCCCATTACAAGCAGAATTGCACCTGTTTTTGTCTTGCGGATGGATCTTACTGCTACTTTTGCTTCCTCTGGTTTTACTTTACTTCGCAAATTTTTAAGAACATCGGCATAGCTATGTCCTTCTAGTGGTTTGATAATGACTGCTTCTACTCGTTCTCTTGGTTTCTTCTGTCGGTTTTTCCTCTTCTCGTATTCTTTCCTATCTTTGGGCGTTTGCGCAATTAATGTTTCCTCATTCTGCACACTTTTTCCAAGCAAGAGTTGCCCTCTGTTCTTCGATTGTATTTCCTTCTGCTTCTTTTTGGGGTTCGTGTCAGCGGGGCTCGAGGCGCATCGCTTATTCTTGGAAGTGTTGGGTGTTAGGGCGTTTTCGATACTATCCATACACTGTTCTCTCTGTCTTTTTCGGCAGTTTTCCAGTTTTTGCGATAATCACCTATTACATCGATAAGCTCCTCTAGCTCAGATATTCCGTTCTGAACATCCATGTTTATATTTCTCTGTTTGCTCATGGCTTGGCGTATCTTTCGCAAAACTTTCTGACATTGCCCGAGCGCCTCTTCTTCAGAACAGCTCATTTTTATGATGAACTCTTGGCGGGGAGAGCTATGTGCAGTTGCATCTATATGTTGCACGTTATCTCTATCTTTTAAATTTTCCTGAGGCGTTTCGGAGTATAACTGCTTTTCTATAGCAGCCTGTGGCTGAGAACTGCTAATTGGAGACCGTTTCGTCTTTGAACTGCTCCTGAAGACTGTTTCCAAATTTCTTCTGTCTGCTTTGTTTAAGGGTGTTTGTGTTGGTGTCATCATGTTTGTATGGGTCCCAACTTGAAACCGTTATCTATGTTCGTTATGCAGTTGCTCTTCAGTGACCCCAAGGGTCCCTTTGCACGCAGTGAGGTCCTCTCGAGGGTTGACGCAAGTCCTTATGGGAGCTTGTGTTCAGAGCCAGGTCGAGCATTAATCAGGATGTCGTATCAACTGAACCTGCATGGCCAACTAAATGGCTACGTGACATAGAGCGTTTTCCAAGTCCTTGCCAAGGTTTTAGTGGAACGGAAGACAGGCGTCACATTAGGCTGAAAGCCGTTTCTACAGGATTTCACTCCGGTATACTAAGGTCTCAGAATGCCATACATGCCGGCCCAAATTCAAACTATTCAAAAATCAATGCTAAGATCGTGGTTCCATATTACTGCCAGGTCGTCATCTAATATAAGAGTCGCTCATTTTGTTTTAATATTTCAGCTATAATATTCTGCTACTCGATGCGCACGCTTAGTAGCTGCTCACAAAAGTGCATCTTGTTGCTGATGCGCGTAACTATCGTAAGCCAAATCATTTCCGGTCCGTCGACGTGCTAGATTTTGATCACCCCCAGGTATTTTATTTCCCTGGTACCCTTCACGCCTTAATAAAGGCATGACGAGCGTCCCCAATTCGCCTAATGGGAGGGCGGATAATGGCACTGACTTAAATAAAGATGAACTAGGCAATGGTAATGTTATCGAATCACTACTTGGCATCGGAGTAAGCGAAGTTGATCGCTCGCGTAAAATTGGCTTTGCCGTTAATATAATATAATATACTATAATATAATATAATATAATATAATATAATATAATATAATATAATATAATATAATATAATATAATATAATATAATATAATATAATATAATATAATATAATATAATATAATATAATATAATATAATATAATATAATATAATATAATATAATATAATATAATATAATATAATATAATATAATATAATATAATATAATATAATATAATATAATATAATATAATATAATATAATATAATATAATATAATATAATATAATATAATATAATATAATATAATATAATATAATATAATATAATATAATATAATATAATATAATATAATATAATATAATATAATATAATATAATATAATATAATATAATATAATATAATATAATATAATATAATATAATATAATATAATATAATATAATATAATATAATATAATATAATATAATATAATATAATATAATATAATATAATATAATATAATATAATATAATATAATATAATATAATATAATATAATATAATATAATATAATATAATATAATATAATATAATATAATATAATATAATATAATATAATATAATATAATATAATATAATATAATATAATATAATATAATATAATATAATATAATATAATATAATATAATATAATATAATATAATATAATATAATATAATATAATATAATATAATATAATATAATATAATATAATATAATATAATATAATATAATATAATATAATATAATATAATATAATATAATATAATATAATATAATATAATATAATATAATATAATATAATATAATATAATATAATATAATATAATATAATATAATATAATATAATATAATATAATATAATATAATATAATATAATATAATATAATATAATATAATATAATATAATATAATATAATATAATATAATATAATATAATATAATATAATATAATATAATATAATATAATATAATATAATATAATATAATATAATATAATATAATATAATATAATATAATATAATATAATATAATATAATATAATATAATATAATATAATATAATATAATATAATATAATATAATATAATATAATATAATATAATATAATATAATATAATATAATATAATATAATATAATATAATATAATATAATATAATATAATATAATATAATATAATATAATATAATATAATATAATATAATATAATATAATATAATATAATATAATATAATATAATATAATATAATATAATATAATATAATATAATATAATATAATATAATATAATATAATATAATATAATATAATATAATATAATATAATATAATATAATATAATATAATATAATATAATATAATATAATATAATATAATATAATATAATATAATATAATATAATATAATATAATATAATATAATATAATATAATATAATATAATATAATATAATATAATATAATATAATATAATATAATATAATATAATATAATATAATATAATATAATATAATATAATATAATATAATATAATATAATATAATATAATATAATATAATATAATATAATATAATATAATATAATATAATATAATATAATATAATATAATATAATATAATATAATATAATATAATATAATATAATATAATATAATATAATATAATATAATATAATATAATATAATATAATATAATATAATATAATATAATATAATATAATATAATATAATATAATATAATATAATATAATATAATATAATATAATATAATATAATATAATATAATATAATATAATATAATATAATATAATATAATATAATATAATATAATATAATATAATATAATATAATATAATATAATATAATATAATATAATATAATATAATATAATATAATATAATATAATATAATATAATATAATATAATATAATATAATATAATATAATATAATATAATATAATATAATATAATATAATATAATATAATATAATATAATATAATATAATATAATATAATATAATATAATATAATATAATATAATATAATATAATATAATATAATATAATATAATATAATATAATATAATATAATATAATATAATATAATATAATATAATATAATATAATATAATATAATATAATATAATATAATATAATATAATATAATATAATATAATATAATATAATATAATATAATATAATATAATATAATATAATATAATATAATATAATATAATATAATATAATATAATATAATATAATATAATATAATATAATATAATATAATATAATATAATATAATATAATATAATATAATATAATATAATATAATATAATATAATATAATATAATATAATATAATATAATATAATATAATATAATATAATATAATATAATATAATATAATATAATATAATATAATATAATATAATATAATATAATATAATATAATATAATATAATATAATATAATATAATATAATATAATATAATATAATATAATATAATATAATATAATATAATATAATATAATATAATATAATATAATATAATATAATATAATATAATATAATATAATATAATATAATATAATATAATATAATATAATATAATATAATATAATATAATATAATATAATATAATATAATATAATATAATATAATATAATATAATATAATATAATATAATATAATATAATATAATATAATATAATATAATATAATATAATATAATATAATATAATATAATATAATATAATATAATATAATATAATATAATATAATATAATATAATATAATATAATATAATATAATATAATATAATATAATATAATATAATATAATATAATATAATATAATATAATATAATATAATATAATATAATATAATATAATATAATATAATATAATATAATATAATATAATATAATATAATATAATATAATATAATATAATATAATATAATATAATATAATATAATATAATATAATATAATATAATATAATATAATATAATATAATATAATATAATATAATATAATATAATATAATATAATATAATATAATATAATATAATATAATATAATATAATATAATATAATATAATATAATATAATATAATATAATATAATATAATATAATATAATATAATATAATATAATATAATATAATATAATATAATATAATATAATATAATATAATATAATATAATATAATATAATATAATATAATATAATATAATATAATATAATATAATATAATATAATATAATATAATATAATATAATATAATATAATATAATATAATATAATATAATATAATATAATATAATATAATATAATATAATATAATATAATATAATATAATATAATATAATATAATATAATATAATATAATATAATATAATATAATATAATATAATATAATATAATATAATATAATATAATATAATATAATATAATATAATATAATATAATATAATATAATATAATATAATATAATATAATATAATATAATATAATATAATATATTATAATATAATATAATATATTATAATATAATATAATATATTATAATATAATATAATATATTATAATATAATATAATATATTATAATATAATATAATATAATATAATATAATATAATTAAATATATAATATAATATGATATAATATAATATAATATAATATAATATAATATAATTGTTGATACCTACATCAACATAATTTACCTTTTTATTATTATTTAATTATCATTATTAAAACATTATTTCTTTTTTAAAAGGTTCATTAACCATTGATGTTGACAAAGCATAATTATTTAATTATCATTATTAAAAGTGTTACTTAAGTCCGTTTTAAAGTTCATTAACCATTGTTGTCGACAAAGCAGAAATTATTGTTTTTAAATTTAAGTTTGCTATAAAAAAGTAAAAAAGTAATCCTACCTACTAAGCAATTTAAATTAACTTATTGTAAAACAATTTAGTATACAAGAATGAAAAATAAAGAAAATCAATCAATCGTTTTAAAGCATTTAAAAGTGTTTTTATTTTGATTCCATTAGCGTTCTTCAGGTTCAAGTGCTTGTAAGAACAAATAAGGCAAAAAATAGTTTTCAGTTCAGATTTATGTGTTTGAATTGAATTAAATTATCGCCTCTTCGTACACTTTGGGGACCCCTAGATCTTAATAATTTACTTAGTTTCCCCCCACCAGTGGTAAGGAACTTTGAAAATTAAGAAAACACGCAACAATTTACAAGGACAGCCAGTCCATATACAGCAACAATTTACAAGGACAGCCTGTCCATATACAGCAACAATTTAAAAGGACAGCCAGTCCATATACAACAATTTATTTACAAGGACAGCCAGTCCATATACAACAAATAATTTACCAGGACACCCAGTCCACAACAGTTTTAGTCAAATCATCTCACATTTGTCGCGGGACCCCTGGTATTAGGATACCTTGTCTATTTTTTCCAATCATCAAATTAAAAGAAGGCAATCCAGCATGGCAAATTTAGAGAATCTTATATCTGAGCAGCAAGTAAAAGCAACTGAGATAGAAAGAATTATCTCTAACATAAAAAAGCCCCACATGATCGACGAACGCTAGACTTCTACAGAAGTAAAAGCGAAGAACTAAATGCATTATGGCAGGCATTTGAAAAAACAGAAAACGCGATTAGAAGAGATAATGCGCTGTCAGCCAGCGATCCATATATTGTACAAAACTTGTACAAATCCGTAGGTGAAATGTACAATGAGACAATTGAGTATCTTACGTCTCAGATTAACAAGTTCAGCGTCAAGCCATTACCAGCAATCAGAAGAGACACATTAGAACTTCCATCAACTAACCCATCTGATCGTGAGGTATTATCGCCTCGAGGTAAAGGACTAGCTAGGAGACTAAAAGCTCGAATGACGGCCTTAACACGCTTAATAAACGGGCTATCGTTGGAAGAAGAAGGTCACCCACCACAATTTTATCAGATGAAGAGTGAAACCATAAAAAAATTGTGGGATCAAATTCAAGAATTTTATGATGAATTGTGGTATGAAGTGGAAGATCCTACAAAACTGGAACTTGATCTGAATGAGTATCATAAGCTGGATGAATCTGTACAACATTATTTAATAGAATTGGCGGTGCTATCAGATCAACACAAACGGCAGCATATAGATGGTGAATTACAGTTGGGAAGCAACCCAGGAGTACATAGCTCATTACCTCTACCAAAGGTTACAATTCCACAATTTAATGGAGACTGTTTAAAGTGGTGTCAATTTTTTGAACTATTTACGGAAATAGTCGATAAGCAACCTCTACCAAACGTACAAAAGATGTGGTACCGCAAATCAAACGTCTCAGGAGAAACCGCAAAACTTATTAGCCATCTAACGCTATCCGAAGAGATCTATAAGACAGCATGGGCATTACTTCAGGAGCGGTATGACAACAAAAGAGTTATAGTAGCGACTTTAGTAGACAAGATCCTTAACCAACCAACAGGAACCATGTCTTCTAGCGCTTCAATTAAGACTCTTCATGACACTACCAAGGAATGTTTACTGGCGTTAAATAACTTAAATGTTAACACTTCATCTTGGGATCCTATAATCATACAACTAATGATCAAAAAACTAGATCGTGCTCTCTATATTCGATTTATACAATCACTAACTAAACCAAGAGATGTGCCGACAATAAAAGAGTTGTTCTCCTTTCTTGAGATTCAATTTCAGTCAATGGAGTCACTTGGTTACAAGGAGAAATTAACTACCCATCAAAAGGAAAAGATGACAGTATCATCTATGGATAATAATTGCAAACTGTGTAACACAGGAAATCATCCTATCTTTCACTGTAAGAAATTCTTGAATATGACGGAATCAGACAGATTAAGGTGGGCACAGAAGCAAAAACTTTGTGTTAACTGTCTCAAAGAGGATCACATAACAAAATTTTGCACCTCCAGTGGATGTAGAAAATGCAACAAGAAGCATAATTCATTATTACATTTACCTCAGAACCAGAAGATATCAGTTCCGCATACTCAACCCACAAACAAAAGAGGAGAGACGATTACAGTCTCATCTACATCTTTGAAGCCAACAACAGGGCGTCAGAATTATATCATGTTAGCTACCGCAAGGGTAAATATCAAGGCCACAAATGGTAAAACACACGAATTTCGAGCAATACTAGATTCAGGTTCACAAGTAAACATTGTGACTGAACGACTTATCAAGATGCTATCACTTTCTCCAACGGAAGCGTCTTTATGCACTGATGGTGTGGGAAGCATTAAAAAACAAGTACAGCACCGCGTAAATGTTGAAATGTTCTCTATAAATAATTAATTTCCAACAAACTTAGAAGCGATTGTCCTACCAAGTATCATTTCGGCACAACCAAATCAAAACTTTGAGGTTTCAACTTGGAATATTCCAAGTAACATCTACTTAGCAGACCCCAGATTCTATCAGCAAGGAAAAATCGATGTTCTACTCGGCGCAGAATTCTATTTCAGTCTTATGCAGCCTGGGGCAATAAAACTGACTAATGGCGGTCCAACGCTACAAAACACGTTACTTGGCTGGATCGTGGGCGGCCCTGTACGACAAACCGTTTCTCACAGCTTATCACCACCACTTACATGTGCAGTATTTGGTGAGGAGTCTTCGCTAGAACAAGCAGTCGAGAGGCTATGGAAACTCGATGAAGGAGAACCAAATGAAAAGACTTTGTCCCCAGCAGATGCCCAATGTGAAGCTCATTTTATTCATCGTACTCAAACTAACACGGATGGTCGTTTTATTGTAAGCCTTCCATTTCGGGAAAACCCAACATCATTGGGTGATTCGCATGCCATGGCATACAACAGATTTGTTGGTTTGGAGCGACGACTCCAAAAGAATGAAAATATCCGAATCCAGTACACGCAATTCATGAGAGAATATGAGCAGCTTGGGCACATGCAAAGGGTAAACCTAGATGACGTACTACATCCAAGATATTTTATTCCACACCACTGCGTACTAAAACCTGATAGCACCACAACAAAGCTTCGGGTAGTGTTTGATGCATCAGCAAAAACATCAACTGGATATTCATTAAATGACTTAATGTATACTGGCCCGGTGGTGCAAAGTGAACTATTTTCTATCTTAATTCGGTTTCGATTGCCAAGGTTCGTTTTTACAACCGATATTGAGAAAATGTATAGGCAAATACTAATCAACCCAAACGACCATCAATATCAACTTATTATGTGGAGGGAAGCTCCATCATCAGCAATTGCCTATTACAAACTCAACACAGTAACATATGGGACGCGTGCAGCACCTTACCTGGCCACAAGATGTTTGCAAAAAATAGCTAATGAGAATTCTATCAAGTTTCCGTATGGTTCTCAGATGCTGAAAGACAACTTCTATGTAGACGACGGCCTTGGAGGTTCAGACAGCCTCACCATAGCAGTACAGATGCAAAAAGAACTCATCATTATGTTAAAAAAAAAATATGGATTCAATTTGAAAAAATCGTGTGCAAACCATCCACATTTGCTCAAAAATATTCCAACCGGTGACCAAGAGGTTAACTTAGATTTCGATAATAACAGTACTAATTCAATAAAAACCTTAGGATTATATTGGTTACCTAAAAGCGATCACTTTTGCGTTAAGGTCAAATTAACCAAACATCAGCAAATCTCAAAACGAACAGTAACTTCTGACCTCGCAAAACTATTTGATCCTCTCGGTCTGTTAGCTCCTGTGATTGTTAAGGCCAAAATATTTATTCAACACCTTTGGCATCATGAATTAGACTGGGATGAACCATTAACTAATGATCTATGTGCATCTTGGAGTACATTTAGAGACGATCTGGAAAATCTTAATAATTTCACGATAGCGCGACACATTTTCCAAGGTGAAAATCCAGTAAAAACACAACCACACGTATTCGCGGATGCATCTGAGAAGGCCTTTGGCGCAGTTGCATATATTCGCGCAATCCTTAAGAATGGGCAGGTAATCGTGCGAATCCTCTGTGCAAAATCAAGAGTTGCACCATTAAAGCAGCAGACATTACCTCGACTAGAGTTATGCGCAGCAGTTCTAGCAGCACAGCTTGCTCACAGACTAAAAATTGACCTGAAGTTTCAAAACCAAGCTACATTTCTATGGACTGATTCAGAAATAGTATTATCATGGATATACGCACAATCATCTGCATACAAAACCTTTGTCGCCAACAAAGTCTCAACAATTCAGTAACTTACTCTAGCCGAACAATGGCGCCATGTACGATCAAAAAACAACCCTGCCGATGTACTATCCAGAGGACTAAAAGCAGTAGATCTGCCAGCATGTAGCTTATGGCTATATGGACCAATTTTCCTTCATGGAAGAGAGGAGTCATGGCCATCAAAATACGTACCGCAAGAAGGTGCCAATGACATTGAGAGAAAAAAGATGGTTCCTGTTATAGCAACTATGATTTCAAACGACGGTAGTCTTATATATGGAATTCACCACCGAAATTCTTTTAGAACTTTACAGAAGGTTTTGGGTTACGTACTCAGATTCATAAATAATTCAAAAACGCAAAATGAAATTCGACCAAAACACATTTCGCTGAGACCTAAAGAACCGGATGAGTCGCGGTTTATAATTATTCGAGCAGTTCAGATCTCCGACTTCAAGAAGGAGATATTTGAATTAAGGAGAGAAAACCAAGTAGACAAATCCAGCATAATTAGCAGCTTATCCCCATTCCTAGATGAACATAATATTTTACGGGTCGGAGGAAGATTGGAAGCTTCTAATCTATCATATGATGCAAAACATCCCATACTTCTACCCTATAATGACTCGATTTCAAAACTTATACTCACAATGTTGCACGAAAAAAACTATCATTGTGGCCCACAATCATTATTAGCTATATCCAGACAACAATATTGGATCATCAAGGGTAAATCAATGGCTAGAAATATAGTCCAAAATTGTGTACGATGTACAAGAGCAAAACCTAGATTATTTTCTCAAATAATGGGGGATCTACCAGCAAGTAGGGTCACCCTATCACGCATATTTATTAAATCTGGTGTTGACTACTGCGGACCGTTTTGGGTTCACTACAAGATAAGGGGTAAAAAACCTCATAAAGTTTACATCGCTGTTTTTGTTTGTTTCTCAACAAAGGCTGTATACATGGAAGTTGTTACTGAATTAACAACAGATGCATTCATTGGGGCCCTCAAAAGATTCCTATCACGTCGAGGGCGATGCCAGATCATATATTCAGACAATGCCACAAACTTCCTTGGTACACGGAATCAACTAGAAGAACTAAATCAGGCGATATTCGACTGTAAGTCACAAGAAAAAATCCTACAGTCATGCAGCAAAGAAGGCATTGAATTCAAATTTATTCCACCTCGAGCCCCTCATTTTGGAGGCTTATGGGAGGCAGCAGTAAAATCCGCTAAGCAACTTTTACTACGTAGTGTTTCAACAGCGTCATTAACGCACGAAGAACTTGAAACAGTAATCATCGAAATAGAAGCCATATTAAACTCCCGTCCGCTAACTCCGATGTCACCTAATCCAAATGATCTAACTGCACTGACTCCAGGACACTTCTTGATTGGAGAACCACTCACAGCCCAAGTAGACAATAGAGCAGTGCAACCAAATAATTCTCTCGCCACGAGATGGAAACTCGTCTCCCAACTTAAACATGAGTTCTGAAGACGCTGGTCAACCGAGTATCTACACCAATTGCAGGAAAGACAGAAGTGGAAATCATCATCTGAAAACGTGAAAGAAGGACAGATGGTTATTATAAAAGATTACAATTTAGCGGTTATGAGTTGGCCACTTGGAAGAATCCATCAAACACACGAGGGCAATGATGGCAAGGTTCGGGTAGCAGATGTAAGAACATCGTCAGGAATAAAAAGAAGACCTATCCATAGACTAGCTCCGCTACTTCACGAAGACGAGTTACCTGCAAGCGAACTATCCAACCCTGTTCACCCAATACCTGTTGATGAAGAATATACCCCATCCATCAAAAAATCAAAGACTATTACTAACTCAATCGTACTCACCATGATCGTAGCCATACTTATCATTCCAGCTGTTATGGGCAGTCACGTAAAGATAAGCAACTTTGATTCTGACCCGGGGCTGTACTTTGAAGGTATTGGAAGCGTAAAACTGGCAACAGCTGAATGGAAACTCGTGGTATACTATGATCTAGCACCTTTCTTGTCCGAGCTAAAGACTTTTCAATCTGGACTAGTCACTTTGCAGCAGTTATGTTCATCCATCACACATCAGTCAACATGCAATATTTTGATAAATAATTTCAATCAAGTAAGAGAAGAGTTGCTGGAAGAGAAAGAACTATTCACCACTAGTAGAGTAAAAAGGGGTGCATTTAACATTGTAGGAAATGTAGCAAGGTCATTGTTTGGAGTACTGGACTCAGACTATGCCAATGAAATGTCAGACACCATTAAAAGGTCGAAGGTCGAAACAGATTATATCTTCAAATTACTTAAAAACCAAACATCAATTATTGATTCCACTATTAATATAATTAAAAAAGACGAACTCAGCACACAAAAACAACTAACAGAAATTGTTGCAAGAATCAATAGTGAAGCAAATGTACTTGCTAAGGAAATATCAGAAATCAGCCAAACACAACTAATATCACTTCTTTCCAATCAATTAACATTAACAGCACTGAACTTGCAAAGGGTAGAAAAGGAAATCATCGACGTACTAACAGATGCGCACCATGAAAAAATTAGTCCTCTTTTATTATCACCTCATCAGCTAAGGACGGAATTAACCACAATAAAAGCACATCTACCAGTACAACATATGCTTCCAATTGAAGACGATAGTTTGGTTCAACTGTACAAACTAATGAAGACAAATGGAGCCGTGACAAAAAACGAAGTCCTATTCGAGATCAGGTTGCCACTGATAGCTCAACAAGTCCTAGAACTTCTGAAGATAACTCCTGTCCCAACAATAGGAAATAACGCTCTAATAGCCATCAAATCAGATGTACCTTTTCTAGCAGTGAATCCGCACAGAGATGAATTTATTCTATTTACAACCAACGATTTGTCGAGCTGCACTATAGCAAAAAGGGATACATATATATGCCACAACAAACAGCTTAAATTTAAAAAGGAAACAAATTCCTGTGAAGTTAATATCCTCAATAGCCAGAACATAGCCAACTGTAACCTTACCCGACTGATAGATAACACAACATGGACGCAATTGAAAAATCCGAATGAGTGGATCTTTGCTACCACAACAGAAATAGAAATTTCAGCAGTTTGTGGCACTGAAGCTTCCCAACTGCTAATTAGAGGTACTGGGATAATGCAAATAGAACCAAATTGCATAATTAAAAACAACTTTCTCACTATTCAAGGCCACTTTGATGCATACTTCATACGTTCAATTCAGGCACATTGATCAAGTTAGCACTCCACAAGAAATCAAAAGAATTTTTAATACTAACAATCAATTTGAAACCCATCTAAATCAACTGAATAACCTGCAAAAACAACTTGATGAGTCAACTATTGTACGATTACCAGAGCTAATCAGGTCCCAGAGCCAACATCACCACGCTGTAAGTTATACTGCACTTTTAATTTCTGTAATCATTTTGGTAGCCATCATAGTCAAGCTATACTCAACCTATAAGAAAAGAAAAAATCATAAGATCGTTCAACCGACACCGCATCCAGTTCCCTTACCTCGATCTATTACCATCGATATTGCAAATATCAACCCTAATGAACGTTTGTCACCAGTGACCGTTGGTCAACGCGGGGGAGAATGTTGATACCTACATCAACATAATTTACCTTTTTATTATTATTTAATTATCATTATTAAAACATTATTTCTTTTTTAAAAGGTTCATTAACCATTGATGTTGACAAAGCATAATTATTTAATTACCATTATTAAAAGTGTTACTTAAGTCCGTTTTAAAGTTCATTAACCATTGTTGTTGACAAAGCATAATTTATTTTTATTAAAAATATTATTTAAGTTCAGTTTTAAAGTTCATTAACCATTGTTGTCGACAAAGCAGAAATTATTGTTTTTAAATTTAAGTTTGCTATAAAAAAGTAAAAAAGTAATCCTACCTACTAAGCAATTTAAATTAACTTATTGTAAAACAATTTAGTATATAAGAATGAAAAATAAAGAAAATCAATCAATCGTTTTAAAGCATTTAAAAGTGTTTTTATTTTGATTCCATTAGCGTTCTTCAGGTTCAAGTGCTTGTAAGAACAAATAAGGCAAAAAATAGTTTTCAGTTCAGATTTATGTGTTTGAATTGAATTAAACTATCGCCTCTTCGTACAATAATATAATATAAATTAATATTTTTTTTTAATTCAGTTATATTTATTAACAAATATTTTATTATACAATTCAGTTACAGTAAAACCTTGCGAAGCCTATGTGGCTTGTCTGCAGGTAGTATTAACTAAAATATGCAAAAAAATATTAACAATGTATTTGTGTACTTATATAATTTCATTTTGTTGTGTTTTTATTTAAAATAGAATATTCATTGCTGATTGATAAAAAATTGTTTTATGATCCTGTTTCTTGCTCTAATGTTGTTGGATCTCAATAGGACATCGGTTGGTATGCTGTTGAATATTGTAGGCAACATCACAGATAGGGTGCTTCTACCATATTCGTTACGGAATTTGTCGATGCAATACTTTCCTTCCATATTTCTCCTTGTTTGATGGCTGTGGTTGATTTTGTGAAGATACCTGGTGTCGTTGTTGTGCTAGTGTTGTGCGATATATATTCTTGACGTTTAATACGTAACAATCCTTAAGGTAATTTACATCTCCATTATCTCTCTCTGTCATGGTGTTATTGTTTGGTACAAGTAATTTGAGTATTTTGTTCTGTATTTTCTGCAGTTTGTCACAGTGGGATGAGTTTCCCCATTCTGTTATACCATGTCGTAAATGGGATTCCACGAACGAGAAGTAAGCTTGTCGCAATACATTATTGTTTGCACAGTAACTTAATTGATGCATCATGTATGAGGCTTTTCTTAATTTTTTATGCAATTCATTTATGTGTATATTCCATTTGAAATTCTGTTCGACGTATACCCCTAGATATTTATACGAGTTAACTATTTCTATTGTAGTGTTGCATTGATCAGTATCATAATTGAAATCCATAAGTTTCGTGTTATGTAGACATTCGTTGCCATGAAATTTAATTCTTACGTCTTCGTATGTAAAGTGTGATGGTTTGATATGCATTAGTTTGGTTTTTTGTGAGTTTATAACTAATCCATTGTCATGACACCATCTCATTGCCATATCTAGTTGGCTTTGCATTATTTTCGTGGCGTCGTCTAAGTTTCTATGAGCAACTACTATTGCAGTATCATCTGCATACGCAAATACCTTTCCCGTTGTTAGCATGCTCATAAGTTCATTTGTGTATATTATATAAAGTATAGGACCCAGTTTCGAGCCCTGTGGCACTCCATGATCTCATTTGGTTTCGACACTTTCACACTTTCCACTTTGACATAAAATTTCCTGCATTTTAAGTAGCTCTCAAATAGTTTTATGCTATAACCTCTAATACCAATCCTTTCTAGCATAGTTAGTAGATTTTTGTGTGACAGTGTATCAAAAGCTTTAGTGAAATCTATGAAGACAGTCAGACAATGGTGTTTTTTGCTCAATTGCTCATTTATGAAACTTGCGAAACTGCCAAGAAGTTTATTGATGTTTTTTCCCTTTTGAAACCCAAATTGATTGTTATTGATGATTTTGTATTTTTCTGTGAAGTCGGCTAATCTTCTGCAAATTATTTCTTCCATTACTTTTTCTATAACAGATAATATTGAGATCGGACGGTAGTTATTAAAGTCTGATTTTGAACCATTTTTATAAATTGGTCTTACAATCGATATTTTTAACATATCTGGTATTATTGTTGTGTCGATGATGAGGTTTATCAATTTTGTCACAATAGGGGCCATTATTGTAGAATTATTTTTTAAGTCTATCGGCCTTATTCCATCTTATCCCGCACTTTTTTTTAATATTCAAAGAGTTTAATACATTTAAAATTTCATCGTTAAATGTGTTCCGCAAATGGAATGAATTTGGAAAACTATTGAATGGTTGATCCACTGTTTTTATGTTACATTCATGAATATTTTTTTCAACAATTAATTGTGTTAATTTATTGAGTTTGAGGTCTAAAAACAATTATTTATTTTTTATTTTTCAATATTTCGACAGCCTGTGGCTGTCTTCTTCAGGAAAATTTTTTTTTTGTATTTTTCTGTGAAGTCGGCTAATCTTCTGCAAATTAAAAAATTAAAAAATTTTCCTGAAGAAGACAGCCACAGGCTGTCGAAATATTGAAAAATAAAAAATAAATAATTGTTTTTAGACCTCAAACTCAATAAATTAACACAATTAATTAAAAAAAGGTCGATTAATATTATTAATTTATTTTTTTCAACATTTAGATTCAAATTTTGGGCAAAATTATCACATATTTCATTTATGTTCATATATTTAAAATTTTTTGTTATAGTTTCGTCAATAGTATTAAATTTCTTCCCGATTATTTCATTGATTGTTTGCCAAATTTCACGCATATTATGTCTGTTTTCAAAAAATTTCTCTTTATAATATTCATTTTTAGCATAGCTCAGTCTTTTATTTAGGTAATTTCTATATTTTTTATATTCACATTCATATGTTTTGTTATTTCTATTATTGCGCCATTTTATATAAAGTTTATCCCTTTAATTCACAATTTTTAACTAATGTATCAGTTATCCACGGCTTTGCTGTTCTCTTTTTCTTAAATTGTAACGTTTTAATACAATTTTCATAAATTTTTTTAAAATTTTCTGCTATATTGCTGAATAAAATGTTAGGATCTGTTTGACTCAGAAGTTCTTGCCAGTTTATTGTACGAATATGCCGATTTACTTTATTATTACATATTATTGTTTGCTGGGTGGTGTTACTTTGGGTTTTATTTATATCATTTTTTCCTGAGAGACAGCATAGCAGAGAAAAATGGTCAGAGATTTTTGTTGTTATCACTTTTGAATATACATGTGTGCTTATTTGTTTACCTCTTATGATAAGATGATCTATACATGTTTTGGAGTTTATACTTAAATCTTCTTTTGTGCATTCCTTTATTAAACATTTCATACCATATGATGATAATACATCAAGGTAAGAGTTTGTTGTCGATGTCTCTTTCAAGATATCTATAATAGTATCTCCGACTACTATAAGAGTTCTATATTTCTTCAGCTACTCCACCTCCGTATCTATCTGGTCTGTTTATAAATATATCTTCGAATCCATGTATACCGTAATATATATTTTCTTCATCAGTTATATTGGTTTCCACCAGCACAATTATTTTTATGTATTCTATTATATTATTAATTGATGACAGAAACGAGTTAAAGTTAGCGCGCATAGATCGAATATTTAGAAAAATAATGGAAAAGGGATAACTTAAAAATATTGGGTTTACTTGATTAAATCTTTCAAGCGTTTCAAACGTTATGTTATTCATTTTGATTATTGATATATATTTATATTTATTTTATTTATTTATATTTAGTTCATTTAAGCAATCATGTCAATGTCACAAGCGTTATGTATTAAAATCGGTGCTGAATTTTCACTCTTTTTCGCTAGTAGATGTCCATTGGCAAACCAGACAAATTTCCATCCAATCTCTTTAGCTTTGGCTTTCGCTTGCCATAGTAGCCAACGATTGGTAGCAGTCAATTTATCATTAATATAAATTGGACTCATATGATCAATGCTGCTAATGGGATTGTTACTGTTAGTACTGACTGTAGTGTACGCAGAGGCATTATTAAATATATCCTCTCTTACTCTGTTCCCACGTATTTTGGACATTATCTCTTTCTTTTTATTTAGCGAACAAAAATCAATTATTATTTTATTGTGTTTTTTTATTTTGTAGGAATTGCTTATTTCAGATTCATGAACGTCAACATTCACGGAAGCTGAGATTTTTTTTATTAAATCTATTGCATTTATGTTTTTATCTGGAATATTTTTTATTTCAATGTTTTTATTTAATAATTGTTGTTCAAGCGTATTAATTTTTGTTTCCATTTTTTGTATAAGTTTTTTTTTCTCTTTATTTTCTGCTTTAAGTTCATTGACCTGGTTAGCTAAGCTGGACATTGAGTCAGTCAGTTTTAAAAATGCACTTGCCATCTCCTCTCTTAATGCATTTTGATTAGCGGTCATAGTGTTGGTAAGTTGCGCTATCCTTTGTTTTATGTCACTTAAATAATTCGTGATGGTAGTTTTAAACAGTACCTCTGCTTTCAGATCATTTACGTTAGTAAAGCAGTTTGTGTCTGTAGAGCATTCATTATTGGTATTTTCTTTAGCTCGATTTCCATCGTTCCTTTCATTTTCACTGAAAGATAGTGACACCGAGCCTGTAAGAAAAACAAATGTTTCTACCCGCAAGTGGAATGTGAATAAATTAGACGCTTCTGCCCTCCTGACTGAAATCGATAGACAAACGGTAGCAACTGAAATCGTAGGAGATGCCAACACAATCGTAATAAATGTTATGGATATTATCGTGGAGGGATGCAACAAAGCAATGCCGAAGATGAAACGACCGCGAAACAACAAATCCGCGGTTCACTGGTGGAACGACTCGATCGATGAAGCTAGTCGAAACTGCATTCGGCAAAGACGAATATATACAAGAGCCAAACGCAGTGGCGCAGGGGAAATGGAACATAGGTACTATAAGGACGCAAAAAAGAAACTTCGAAATGCTATAAATAAGAATAAGAAGGAGAAATGGGAAGAACTGAGAGAGGATATAAATCGAAATCCCTGGGGTCGCGGTTACAAGATAGTTATGAAGAAGCTTGGCATGAAGAACTCTGCGCAGGATATGGACGACGAAACTATGCTAAACATAGTAAAGACGCTCTTTCCAAAGCACGACGCCAGGGAAGATGAGGCAGAAGTTGAACGAACTATCAACGTCCCTCCATTCACATATGAAGAAATTCAAATAGCCGCTCGCGGTCTAAAAAACAAAAAAGCACCTGGGACAGACGGCATCCCAGCCGAAGTAAGAAAAGAGATAGCGGAAAACCGACCTCAGCTACTACTGAAGATGTATAACAGCTGCTTAAGAGAAGGTGTATTCCCAAATCCCTGGAAAGAACAAAGATTAGTACTTATCGATAAAGGGAAGGGAGATCCAGGGTTGCCATCCTCATACAGACCACTTTGTATGCTGGACACCGCTGGGAAGTTGATTGAGCGACTCATAAAGCCCCGACTTAATGAATCCATTACCATCGCTGGAGGTATATCAAAGAGGCAACACGGTTTCCAGTCAGGAAAATCTACAATAGGAGCTCTAAAAGACGTTGTAGAAGTTGTCGCAGCCGCCCAACAAAGGAACCACTTCAGCAGACAAGTGGTACTCCTAGCTACTATGGACGTAAAAAATGCATTTAACAGCCTTAGATGGATAGATGTTCTACACGCTCTTGAGAGAAATTTTAATTTACCACAGTATCTCATAAGAATGATCAGGAACTACCTGAAGGATAGAGTACTTGTTTACAATACAAGCAGGGGCACTAGGAAAATGAGGGTCACCTCCGGAGCCGCTCAAGGATCTATACTAGGACCTGATCTCTGGAACGCTAGCTACGATGAAATATTCAAAATAGAAATGCCTGAGGACATTTTCCTTATCGGATATGCAGACGACATTGCAGCCGTTATAAAAGCAAGAAGCACGGAAATTGCAGAACGCAGATTGCGGCAAGTAATGATAAGAACCAAGAGCTGGTTGGACTCACACGGTCTGCAACTGGCAATGCACAAAACAGAGCTGCTGTTACTCACTAAACGACAAATTCCCATCGAAATAGAAATGCGGATAGAAAACGTAACACTACTCACAAAAAGGTGGGTCAACTATCTGGGAGTAAGATTGGATTCAAAACTAACATACTCCAGTCAAATCCAATACACGACAACAAAAGCAGCGAGAATAACATCACAACTCAGCCGACTAATGGCAAATATCGGTGGACCACTGCCAAGTAAACGGAAACTTCTATTGGAGGCCTGTAACAGCGTCCTCTTATACGGAAGCGAAATATGGGCTAAGACATTGGAAACCAAGCAAAGGGCAAACACACTATTGTCAGTGCAGAGAACGGCGGAACTACGTGTAACATCAGCATTCGTACTGTGTCCGCATCCGCCGTTCTTGTAATAGCTTAAATGAGCCCAAGAGATCTGCAAGCGATAGAGCGGATGAGAATATTTAATACTAGGGAAAACAACTCTCAAGCAGCGTTAGCAATAGACGCCATAAAGCGAGAAACAGAAGAGAAGTGGCAAATACGCTGGAGATATGACACACATGGCAGATGGACCTTCAGCCTCATCCCACACATAGAAAAATGGGTTAACAGGCGAAAAGGAAATGTAAATTACTACATAACACAGATGTTATCTGGACACGGCTACTTCCGGAAGTACCTGCATAAAATGGGAAATTGTAATTCACCCTTTTGCATTTATGAGGCAGAAGAGAAGGTAGACGATGCTGAGCACACGTTTTTTAAATGTTGCCACTGGTCTGAGGCTCGGAGGCAAATAGAAATCCAAATAGGAGAAATTACAGCTGAAAATATTTCAGATAAAATGGTCGAGAGCGAAGAAAACTGGAAGGCAGCGGCAGGGTTCGTTGAATACGTGCTACGCACAAAAAAGTATGACATTGATTTGGCATAGAGTGCAACGATGAAGAGAGAAGCAAAATAAAAATAAAAATAAAAAAGATAGACCCAAAGGGGCAACAAAAAACGGGGCCTGGACGCAGGCACAGCAGATATGTATGTTCTGAGCACAGAAAAAAGGGATCCAACCTGAAGCAACGCGAGAGCGGTACCGAGGTGGTAAACATATCCCAAGGGATATAAGAGGGGTTTTTAGCCGGTAAACTTTTTAGGAGTCCGGCATACGACGATGAATGACGATTCTCGTTAGATGCGTAACGCATTTTTTCCTACCCTTCCCAAAAAAAAAAAAATATTATATAATATAATATAATATAATATAATATAATATAATATAATATAATATAATATAATATAATATAATATAATATAATATAATATAATATAATATAATATAATATAATATAATATAATATAACATAATATAATATAATATAATATAATATAATATAATATAATATAATATAATATAATATAATATAATATAATATAATATAATATAATATAATATAATATAATATAATATAATATAATATAATATAATATAATATAATATAATATAATATAATATAATATAATATAATATAATATAATATAATATAATATAATATAATATAATATAATATAATATAATATAATATAATATAATATAATATAATATAATATAATATAATATAATATAATATAATATAATATAATATAATATAATATAATATAATATAATATAATATAATATAATATAATATAATATAATATAATATAATATAATATAATATAATATAATATAATATAATATAATATAATATAATATAATATAATATAATATAATATAATATAATATAATATAATATAATATAATATAATATAATATAATATAATATAATATAATATAATATAATATAATATAATATAATATAATATAATATAATATAATATAATATAATATAATATAATATAATATAATATAATATAATATAATATAATATAATATAATATAATATAATATAATATAATATAATATAATATAATATAATATAATATAATATAATATAATATAATATAATATAATATAATATAATATAATATAATATAATATAATATAATATAATATAATATAATATAATATAATATAATATAATATAATATAATATAATATAATATAATATAATATAATATAATATAATATAATATAATATAATATAATATAATATAATATAATATAATATAATATAATATAATATAATATAATATAATATAATATAATATAATATAATATAATATAATATAATATAATATAATATAATATAATATAATATAATATAATATAATATAATATAATATAATATAATATAATATAATATAATATAATATAATATAATATAATATAATATAATATAATATAATATAATATAATATAATATAATATAATATAATATAATATAATATAATATAATATAATATAATATAATATAATATAATATAATATAATATAATATAATATAATATAATATAATATAATATAATATAATATAATATAATATAATATAATATAATATAATATAATATAATATAATATAATATAATATAATATAATATAATATAATATAATATAATATAATATAATATAATATAATATAATATAATATAATATAATATAATATAATATAATATAATATAATATAATATAATATAATATAATATAATATAATATAATATAATATAATATAATATAATATAATATAATATAATATAATATAATATAATATAATGTAATATAATATAATATAATATAATATAATATAATATAATATAATATAATATAATATAATATAATATAATATAATATAATATAATATAATATAATATAATATAATATAATATAATATAATATAATATAATATAATATAATATAATATAATATAATATAATATAATATAATATAATATAATATAATATAATATAATATAATATAATATAATTTTGTTTGAAAAATTAAAACCAATATAAAATAATGTCTTTTCAGTTTTGAGTTTTTATTAATACTAAAACATTTTATACATGTAGTTCAAAGTAAGAAAAAATATTAGAAGAAAATATCAATGGTTCCTTCGGAATATATATATTTAAACACAAATTAGGGTGGCTTCAATATAATATTTTCAACACCCTTCCACAAACCAAATTTGTGCTTTTACAAAGACTAAAAAAAACAAACAACAACAAAAAAAAACTATGACTTCAATCCTAACATTCTTACAAACTTAGAATGTTTTCCTTTCAGCAAACATTTGGTTAAAACATCAGCTGGCATGTTGTCTGTGGGAACATATTTTAACTGAATGTCCTTATTCTGCACTACTTCCCGAACAAAATGGTACTTTATATCAATGTGTTTTGATCGACTATGGTATACAGGATTCTTAGCAAGTTGTTGTACACTAAGATTATCACCGTATATTACAATAGAATTTCCATTTACAACATAACCAATTTCCATTAAAAGTCCTTTGAGATAGACTGCTTCCTTGGCTGCAGTGCATAAGGCCATATATTCAGCCTCGGTACTACTTAAAGCTACTGAGTTTTGTTTCTTAGATTCCCAAGAAAAAGCGCATCCAGCTAGGTGAAAAACAAAACCAGTATGGGACTTGCGATCTGATGTATCACCTCCCCAATCTGCGTCTACATATCCATGTAACGGTATGGTATTCTAATTTCAGATTTCTGGTACTAGCAATATAACGTAAAATATGCTTTATACCTGCAAGGTGCTCACTGTGTGGATTTACATTGTGCTGTGCTAATTTAGATACGGAGTACAAAATATCAGGCCTGGTCGCTAACGCAAGAAACATTAAAGATCCAATCATAGACTGATAACTTTTAGGATCTACTTTACTACATTTGGCATCGTTACAATAAAATTTACCACCGGCATCCAATGGGGTCGATGCAGACCGGCATTCATTCATACCATGATGGCTCAATAATTGTTCAATATATTGCGTTTGGTCGATAGTAATTGTTCCCAGTTCGCCATCACGTGTAATTCTCATACCCAAAAATAATTTCAATTGACCAGAGTCCACACACTCAAACTTGTCTAATATCATTTTTTTGATACACAGAATGTCTTCTTTGGATTGACACCCTATAATGATATCATCCACATAAATAACAATCAAATTTATCATTATATATAGACAATGTTCACGATCAGATTGTTTGAAGCCAATTTCTTTCAAAACAGAATCAATTTTAGAATTCCATTCCCTTCCAGATTGCTTTAAGCCATATATAGCCTTATTAAGCTTTAAAACAGGATTCGGACGAGTTTCATCAACATAACCCTCAGGTTGCTTCATGTAAACTTCATCATTCAGCTCACTATTGAGATATGCAGTACATACATCAAGTTGATGGAGATACATTTTATTTTCTACTGCAATAGCAAGTAACATTCTAATGGTGGCAAAACGGCAAACGGGAGAAAAAGTTTCATTATAATTTATCCCGTACTCTTGGCTGCACCCTTTGGCTACAAGTTGGGCTTTGAAACGTTCAATACTGCCAGCAGGTTTTCGTTTTATAGCAAACACCCATTTACAGCCAACCACCTTTTGGCCATGAGGTAACTCTGTTAGGCTCCAAGTTTTGTTATAATTTAAAGATTTGTATTCCTTGTCCATAGCTTCGAGCCACTGCTTTGATTCGGAACTACTTATCGCTTCTGACACAGTTTGTGGAATCGGTATATTATCATTTACCATAGAACCCAAAACATTATATACTTTCTTTGGTCGACCTGCCTTACCAGTGCGTAATATTTTTGGTCTACCTGGTCCAATAATTACATCGTCACGTTTTTCTGAGTTATCTATTTCTTCAGCACTTTTATAGTGTTCTTCATTTTCACTTTCTTCGGACTCATCATCGTTCTCATCAACTGTAGCTTCAGGTGGATGTTTATCAGTCTCTCTTTCATGAGCTGATAAATCAAACGTTACATTATCATAGGTATTAAATGTTATCTGTTGGGATTCATTAAATAAGACATCACGTTTTTCAACTACTTGACGTGTAACTGGATCATAAAGCCTATATGCTTTCGATGTTAAAGAATACCCAATCATACGATATTCTTTGCCTTTAGCCTTAAACTTACTATGTTGTGTTTTGTCAAGAGCTACGACCTTACATCCAAAAGTTCGTAAATGTTTCACGGATGGTTGCTTACCAGTCCAAACTTCCAAAGGTGTTACACCATCCAAAGCTCTTGTAGGCGATCGATTTCTTATATACACGGCAGTAGCGACTGCCTCAGCCCATAAATTCTCACTCATGTTTGAATGTATCAGCATACTTCTGGCCATTTCAACCAAAGTTCGATTAAAACGCTCAGCTACACCATTTTGGGATGGACTATATGGTGCTGTAAGTTGCCGCTCAATGCCACTCTCCTCCAAGAATTTGTTAAATTGATTGTTGACGATTTCACCTCCGTTATCACTGCGAATTTTTTTTATTTTTCGGCCTGTTTGTCGTTCTACCATATTTTTAAATAGAATAAATTTATTAAAAGCTTGGTCTTTTGTTGCCAGAAAGTAAACAAATACTCGTCTTGACCGATCGTCTATAAATGTTATAAAATATTTTGAACCCGAAATTGATTGCTTTTCAAAAGGTCCACATACGTCTGTATGTATTAAATCTAGAATATTTTCAGCTCTGTTTTCTGTCGCTTTTGGATATGGTTGTGTACAAATTTTCGCTTTCATACAAGTCATACAATTTTCTTTTGTAAAATTCACATTTTCCATACCACGAACCATTTTCTTAGCATCAGACAAACTTTTAAAATTTAAATGTCCATATCTATTATGCCACAAAACAGCAGAAAAACATTTGGTTTTAATCCTATATTCAGTGATATATAGCTTGTTCTTCTTTTCAAATGTAAAAATAATTTCCCCTTTGGAGATAATACTGGCGGAATTTCTGTTAAATTTGACAGAGAATCCTTTCTGTGTAATTCTGTCGACTGACATAAAATTACCTCTCATCGTCGGTACATAGAGAACATTACTTAAAACGAACTCACAACTGTCAAATTTCAATTTAACTTCTCCCACGCCTTCGGCTGATATATAATTTTCCCCTGCCAACTGTATGCTCTCTTTATGTAAAACAAACTTAGTAAACATACCTTTTTGGGAACACATGTGGGATGTTGCACCACTATCTAAACACCATATATGTGCGTTTATTATGTCTACATCTGTACCTGCTAGCATTTCAAATGCAAAACTTTGATCTGATTTCTTACTGTCGTTTTTTTTGACGTACATTTCGCTGCGATGTGACCATTTAAACCACATTTATAACAATTACCGTTGAATTGCTTCTTGTTCTTGAAATTCTTATTAGTAGTTTTATTATTTCTTTTGTTGTTGTCTTGTGCATAATAAGCCAATTGATCCGTTCTTTCTTCTGTTGCTTTATTTTCTTCCCGTCTACGCTCACCTTCTTCTAATGGTTTTACTCTTAAAACTTTAAGGGCCGGAAGTTCATCCCTGGTTTCCATAGCAATGACGAAGTTTTCATACGTTCTTGGCAAACTAGATAGTAATATTATTACCAAAAGTTCATCTTTTATGTCTATTTTGACCTCTGCTAATTTTTCCACAAGGTCCGTAAATAAATTTAAGTATTCGGACATACTCATAGCAGCAGTCATCTTTAACGACAATAATTTCTTGTAAAGTGTAACTTTACGAGCTGGACCACTAGGTTTATATACCTCTCCCAAACGATCCCATGCATCTTTGGCTGTCTCAAAATTTTTTATATAATTCAGTTGCGATGGCTTAACACTCAAAACAATAGTGGCCAATGCTTTTTCATTGATGGTATTCCATTTTCCTTCGTCATCTTCCTTCTTTAAAACGCCATTAACAACACTCCACAGCTCGGAATGAATTAAAACATTTTTCATCTGCACGCTCCAACAATCGTAGTTTGTATCATCTAATTTTTCGATTTGATACAAGGAACTCATTTTGATTTTGCTTTAAATATTACAAATATTTATGAACGTGGATCCTGGGCCCATAACCTTTTGTTTGAAAAATTAAAACCAATATAAAATAACGTCTTTTCAGTTTTGAGTTTTTATTAATACTAAAACACTTTATACTTGTAGTTCAAAGTAAGAAAAAATATTAGAAGAAAATATCAATGGTGCCTTCGGAATATATATATTTAAACACAAATTAGGGTGGCTTCAATATAATATTTTCAACATATAATATAATATAATACAATATAATATAATATAATATAATATAATATAATATAATATAATATAATATAATATAATATAATATAATATAATATAATATAATATAATATAATATAATATAATATAATATAATATAATATAATATAATATAATATAATATAATATAATATAATATAATATAATATAATATAATATAATATAATATAATATAATATAATATAATATAATATAATATAATATAATATAATATAATATAATATAATATAATATAATATAATATAATATAATATAATATAATATAATATAATATAATATAATATAATATAATATAATATAATATAATATAATATAATATAATATAATATAATATAATATAATATAATATAATATAATATAATATAATATAATATAATATAATATAATATAATATAATATAATATAATATAATATAATATAATATAATATAATATAATATAATATAATATAATATAATATAATATAATATAATATAATATAATATAATATAATATAATATAATATAATATAATATAATATAATATAATATAATATAATATAATATAATATAATATAATATAAAATAATATAATATAATATAATATAATATAATATAATATAATATAATATAATATAATATAATATAATATAATATAATATAATATAATATAATATAATATAATATAATATAATATAATATAATATAATATAATATAATATAATATTGTTACGTTTTTACCTTTTTAAAAACGTTTTCCGTGGGTTCTTTTATTGCAATGAAATTAAACGCACGATTGTTTGATTTTTAGTACTTAACAGCTACTTACTTTATTTAATTTAATACCACTGTACTATGCTCAAAAGCAATAGTAACCACTTAATACGCTTTACACGATCACGGTAAAGTCTAACTAATCACAGACTCAACACTATCTGTCTACTGAACTCTGACTCTCACTGAGTTTAACTTTTAACTGACTCTTTACTGACTGACTGACTGTGCTGACGTTGATGCGCCAGCTTTTATACTCTTAATGATCATTTCTAGAATAATCATCATGTTTGTTTGTTAAAGTTGTTTACATTATCGTACACTCAAATTAAACGTAAACACAAGCCATACACACATACACGTACCCAATATTTAAATGCCGACAGACAACAACAACAGCAATAATCATGATCTTATTTGTTGTCGCTTTGCTAGTAAACAAGTAACTATGTATGCACGTGTGTATAGCTGTTATGTGTTCATTTAAAATGAGTAAGCAAAAAGCAAATAAGACTAACAACAACAATGTAATGAATAAGAAATAGTAAACAATTCAGTACATAACAATTCAGCAAATAATAAACAACTAAGTAATAAGAATCAATAATTCAATAATTAAGAATAACAACAATGCGGTATATTCTAGAGCAATTACAATAGGACTATTCACTCCAAATTCGTAACACTGCCGCCCGCTTAAGCCTGTTCGTCCCGAACAGGCACAGAACCACTACTTCCATATTTTGCGAGTCGCTCTAAGTGTACCACCTTCATTTTAGATCGGGGGCTATTGTGCTTCTGTATCCCATACACAACATCGTTCAATCTCATTACCACTTTGCATGGTCCATCCCACTGTGTTTGTAGTTTGGGAGACAGTCCTATCTTCTTCAGTGTTTTAAACAGTAGAACCAGTTGTCCCTCGCGGAATCCATCAGAATCCGCAACTCCATCGCACCTGGCTTTCATTTTCTTTCTCTTCCTCTTCCTTGGAATCAGGTTTCTTGCTCTTTTTCGCCTTCTTTTTGCCAGCCTTTCGTCCATTCTTGCTGCTAGCGTTTGCTGTACTGCCGCCATTGGCTTCAAATTCTTCGACAGCATCCTCATAATATTCCTCGGCTTTTGCGGCTTTAGCTCCATTCTGTGGATCTGCCCTTTATGCTCTCCACCACACTTACGCTGCAGAGCCGCGATTCTTGCCAACACCGTTCGCTGTACTGCCACCATTGGCTTCAAATTCTTTGACTGCATTCTCGTAATATTCTTTGGCTTTTGCGGCTTCAGCTCCATTCTGTGGATCTGCCCTTTATGCTCTCCACCATACTTGCCAAGCAGAGCCGCGATTCTTGCCACCACCGTTCGCTGTACTGCCACCATTGGCTTCAAATTCTTTGGTGACATCCTTATGGTCTTCCTTGCCTTTTGCGGCTTTAGCTCCTTTCTGTGGATCTGCCCCTTATGCTCCCCACCAGACTTAGGTTGCATAGCCGCCATAATGTCCTCATCCTGGTTCCTTGCTGTAGCATCCACAGTTTCCAGGACTTGTGTATCAGAGCCTTTTAATGCCAGGATTAACTCAGTGCATTTCTCCTCCTGCGATTGTAGCTTCTGATTTACACCATTCTCCAGAATATCAAGCCTCTCGTGAACATCTTTTTCTGTCCCATCGAATTTCCTATTGACGCTGTGAACTTCTCTCTCCTTGTAATTCCATCTATCTTTAAGGATGTTAACCTTCATATTCGCGTCCTCATAGATATCCTCTAGCTTTTTATTTACTGCTTTCAGCATCTTAGAGTTTTCTTCGATTTTCTGCATCATCCTTTCTTCCATTTTCTGGAATATCATTTCGTTATTGGCCTTAGAAATTTCTTCCATTTTCTTAAAGCTTTCTTCTATTCTCTGCAACATCACTTCAGTATTGGCCTTACAGCTTTCTTTGATCTTCTTACAGTTTTCCTCCATTTTCTGCATAATTGCGGCAAGCATAGAGTTTAAGTCCATGTTGCTTGTAGCTGAACGCGTACCCATCTCCAGTTCTTCTTTTTCTTCGAACTCATAGGTATTGATATCCAGGTCAAGCCGAATAAACTCCTCCAGTAGTCTTTTCTGCAGCTCTGCTTTGTTACCAACTGTGGGCAAGTCCAGTTTGGCTAACTCTCGTTTTAGTTGTTCCACTTTAAGCTCGTCAAACTTCATTTTGCAATCCCACTTCTGACACCAATTGTTACGTTTTTACCTTTTTAAAAACGTTTTCCGTGGGTTCTTTTATTGCAATGAAATTAAACGCACGATTGTTTGATTTTTAGTACTTAACAGCTACTTACTTTATTTACTTTAATACCACTGTACTATGCTCAAAAGCAATAGTAACCACTTAATACGCTTTACACGATCACGGTAAAGTCTAACTAATCACAGACTCAACACTGTCTGTCTACTGAACTCTGACTCTCACTGAGTTTAACTTTTAACTGACTCTTTACTGACTGACTGACTGTGCTGACGTTGATGCGCCAGCTTTTATACTCTTAATGATCATTTCTAGAATAATCATCATGTTTGTTTGTTAAAGTTGTTTACATTATCGTACACTCAAATTAAACGTAAACACAAGCCATACACACATACACACATACACGTACCCAATATTTAAATGCCGACAGACAACAACAACAGCAATAATCATGATCTTATTTGTTGTCGCTTTGCTAGTAAACAAGTAACTATGTATGCACGTGTGTATAGCTGTTATGTGTTCATTTAAAATGAGTAAGCAAAAAGCAAATAAGACTAACAACAACAATGTAATGAATAAGAAATAGTAAACAATTCAGTACATAACAATTCAGCAAATAATAAACAACTAAGTAATAAGAATCAATAATTCAATAATTAAGAATAACAACAATGCGGTATATTCTAGAGCAATTACAATAGGACTATTCACTCCAAATTCGTAACAATATAATATAATATAATATAATATAATATAATATAATATAATATAATATAATATAATATAATATAATATAATATAATATAATATAATATAATATAATATAATATAATATAATATAATATAATATAATATAATATAATATAATATAATATAATATAATATAATATAATATAATATAATATAATATAATATAATATAATATAATATAATATAATATAATATAATATAATATAATATAATATAATATAATATAATATAATATAATATAATATAATATAATATAATATAATATAATATAATATAATATAATATAATATAATATAATATAATATAATATAATATAATATAATATAATATAATATAATATAATATAATATAATATAATATAATATAATATAATATAATATAATATAATATAATATAATATAATATAATATAATATAATATAATATAATATAATATAATATAATATAATATAATATAATATAATATAATATAATATAATATAATATAATATAATATAATATAATATAATATAATATAATATAATATAATATAATATAATATAATATAATATAATATAATATAATATAATATAATATAATATAATATAATATAATATAATATAATATAATATAATATAATATAATATAATATAATATAATATAATATAATATAATATAATATAATATAATATAATATAATATAATATAATATAATATAATATAATATAATATAATATAATATAATATAATATAATATAATATAATATAATATAATATAATATAATATAATATAATATAATATAATATAATATAATATAATATAATATAATATAATATAATATAATATAATATAATATAATATAATATAATATAATATAATATAATATAATATAATATAATATAATATAATATAATATAATATAATATAATATAATATAATATAATATAATATAATATAATATAATATAATATTTTTTTTTTTGACGGGCGAGGTAGGGTTGAAAATGCCTTCGCACTTATAGTGACCGTCGTCGACTGCGTT
Organism: Germaria angustata; assembly: GCA_963681545.1. Taxonomy (NCBI): domain Eukaryota; kingdom Metazoa; phylum Arthropoda; class Insecta; order Diptera; family Tachinidae; genus Germaria; species Germaria angustata. Next base: position 86,782,130 of record OY812998.1, read on the forward strand.
GAGTGGTGTTTTCCACTAAAAAACTCCCTCCTCCGTTTCCGGTGGGATGCCTTCCCGGGACTGTTTTCTACATTACTTCGGGAAGGCCCAGAAACTTCATCCTCCTAAGAAGGACTTTGCTCGTAACACCCACGTCTGGGTCCGTCATTTTCATGCTGCTGGCTCATTCTGGCTAAGTCTCCGTTGATGGAGACTCATTTTGCCGTGCATCGAGGTCTCTTTTCTTTCTTCTTAAGACATACTCGATGTAGTTACTCACAGCATTCCATGTGTTTTCGCATTCGAGCATTCTGTCAACTATGTTGGCAGGGGTGAAAACGCCAATCTGCTCTCTTAATGCGATTCGCTCAGTATTCCATCTGGTGCAGTTGAAAAAGGTGTGTTCTGCATCGTCGTTTGTTGCATCGCAGTAGATGCAGCTGGAATTACCTGTTTTGCCCATACGATGTAGATACTTCCGGAAGTATCCATGACCTGAAAGGCACTGGGTCAAGAAGTAGTTAATCTCCCCAAATTTCCTTTGAGTCCACTTTTCTATGTTAGGAATGAGCCTTTTCGTCCTTCTACCGGACTGTTCTGCGTTCCATCTGCTTTGCCATCGTTGGATGGTTCCAGATCTCCGCTCTGCAGCACTAATATTAATTTCCGCCTCCCTAGAGTCCCATGCCTCTTTCCGTTCGCGCGCCAGGAGATCAACCGGAATCTCACTACTTATTACGAAAACCGCCGCGCCTGAAACTGTACGGTAGGCTGAAACGGTTCTGAGTGCCGCTGTGCGTTGGACTTTTTCTAGAGCCTTACGCTTAGACTTTGCTCTCAGTGCATTGCCCCAAATTTTGCTGCCACATAGCAGTATAGAATTTGTGGTTGCCATAATCAGCCTCCTCTTGCTCTGTGTGGGCCCGCCAATGTTTGCCATTAGCCTGCTCAACATGCCTGAAACTTTTGCTGCCTTTGCAGCCGCATGTTTAATCTGGGCCCAATAAGTGAGCCTGCTGTCGATTTGTACGCCCAGATATTTTGTCGCCCTTTTAGTCACCAGGAGCATGTCATCTACCGGCATGCTAATTTCTAGTGGCATATGCCCTCGTGTCATCATAATTACTTCAGTCTTGTCTACTGCAAGTTCGAGCCCATGGTCCTCGAGCCATGCTCGAGTCCTTATCATAACTTGGTTTAATTTTCTCTTAGCGTCGTCTGCGTCCCGTGCCGAAATGACTGCCGCTATATCGTCCGCGTACCCTACAAGGTGTGTGTCTTCTGGCATATCTATTCCTAATATCTCGTCATAGCTTAGATTCCAGAGGTCAGGACCAAGGACGGATCCCTGGGCTGCCCCCGATGTGATTGTTCTAACTCTCTGTCCATCTGGTGTGTCGTATATAAGTTTAGGGTCCCTAAGATAACTCTGGAGAATTCTCATAAGATATACAGGTATGCGGAATCTTTCCCGCAATGCCTTGATAACATTTGCCCATCGTAAGCTATTGAAAGCGTTGCGTACATCGAGTGTTGCGAGAACGATTATACGTTTCGGGTAGGAGCGTCCGTTCTGTGCGTTTTCGAAACTCCTGACTACATCCTCAATGGCACCAAGAGTCGATCTTCCGGGTCGAAAGCCATGCTGCCTCTCCGATATTCCTCCGGCTGCCTCGATGGATTCTGCTAATCTGCGTTGCAGAAGCTTCTCCAATAGTTTGCCTGTGCTATCTAGCATGCATAGGGGGCGGAAAGCTGATGGTTGCGTTTGGTCGCCTCTTCCCTTGCTAATCAGCATGAGCTTTTGTCTTTTCCACTCTTTGGGAAAAGTGCCTTGGGCTATACAAGCGTTGTACACTTCGAGCAGAGCGTCTGGCCGATTTTCGGCTAAAAGTATGAGTGCCTCCGCTGGTATTCCATCAGGCCCGGGGGCTTTACCCCTCTTAAGGCTTCTAGCCGCGATTTTTAGCTCTTCTTCAGTGAAGGGCGTGGGCATCCCACCAGCAAGGATTTCGCGTTCATCGTGCAGTGGAAGTTGCATGGGAAACAAGTTATCCACGATGTGGTTGATATCGTTCCCTATATGCGGAGCAGCATGGTTAGCGTTTAGCTTCCTCGTAACGATCTTATAGCCGAGTCCCCAGGGGTTGCTGTTCAGATCGTTCCGAAGTTCTTCCCATTTCGACTTGTTGCTTCTAATAATCGCCCATTTCAATGCTTTTCGGCTTTGTCTGAATTCTTCGGCCACCATGGTTGCCTCGCCATTTCGCCTGGCTCTGGTGTATCTTCTTCTGTTACGAAGGCAGGTTCGTCTGAGCTCAGCTATTTCTGGCGTCCACCAGTACGCAGCCTGTCTTCTAGACTGCTGCGTTACACGTGGCATGGATGCCTCGCAGCTTTGAGCTATGCGCTGCCTCAGTGTCATTGCCATGGAGTCAGCATCACTCATGGTGTGCGCAGCTGAGACCCCGTCAAAATTGCTTAGAAATCTTTCGTGGTTCAGCTTAGTTGCATTCCACTTGCGTGTGCCTCTCCTTCTTGGCGTCTGGTGAGAGTTCGTCCTTTCCGTGGTCCGGAAGGTAATATACTGGTGATCGCTACCAGTGAAGTCTTCCAACACTCTCCACCACTCAACGCTTGTAGCCAAGCTCTCGGACACCAAAGTGATGTCTGGGGTGGTGTGTTCGCATCCCGGCCTCCTGAAAGTAGTGGCATTACCGGTATTTGCCACTCTCAAACCTAAATTAGCAGCCATGTCTAAAATGTTTCTTCCACGTGAGTTCGTTGTCCGGTCCCCCCATTCTACAGCCCTGGCATTGAAATCACCCGCTACTATAAACGGTCCGCCTATTTCCCTAACCCTATCCTCGATCAGGTCTAGTTTTGTCCTGAACTGGCCTATGCTATCACTAGGGGTAAGGTAGCAGCTCATTAGCGTGTATTGTCTCGTCCGAACGTACGTGTAACAGTGGCCTCCCCCGAGCTGCGTGACCGCGAGCTTACTGCCGCTAGGTAGCCACAGAGCAGCCGTGCCTGTTTCATCTTCGTACCAGGACCCTCGGGGTATTTGTCTATATTGTTCGCAAATAATGACGGCGTCTACCCTATTTTCAGCGGCAGTTTGCTCGATCAGAGCGTCTGCCGTCCGAATTCTGTGCATATTTGCCTGAAGCACATTCATCGTTTCCTGACCAGTGGGCATCTTTTCGATCCCGGAAGATGGTCAGTCCGGTCGCGTTTTGCATCCGCGCAGTGGACACATTTGGGGGTTTCGTTACAGTCCTTCATTTTATGTCCCGACCCCCCACACCTAATACAAGTGTTCCTCCTGTCTAAACCTGAGCAATTTGCCTGTACGTGTTCCGTTCCAAGACATCGATAACATCTCCTAACGTCCTCGCACAATCGCATCCTCGCTCGGACCCACCCAATCTTTATATAGCCAACCTCAAGGAGTTTTGCCGCGCTTTCAGCTGACAGGGTGAGGAAGGCTCGTACCTGCTCTCTCACATTGGGTGCGGTGATCCTTATCTGGATCTGCTCCCCTGGGTTGCTGAGCAGCTTCTGGGCTGCTGTTTCTACCTCCTCCTTAAGTGTAAGCGAATCGAGATCTCTTATCTCGATAGTCGCCTTTGGCTTTAGTTCCGCGACGGAGGCTGTATCTCTTATTGTACTCCTCAACTGTTGAACGAAATCCGGCCTAACCTGTTGCCCTTTTCCGAGTTCGAGGAGGATGGCTCCGGTCAGCGTTTTCCTAACCGTCTTTATGCTAACCGAGTCGTCCGTCTTTATTTTATCGCGCAGATCTTTTAGAACTTCCGCGTAGCTGTGACCCGCCGCGGGTTTAATTATTACCGCTTCCGACTTCGCTCGCTGTTGCCGCTCGTTCTTCTTTTTGTTCGGTTCGACCGGTTTCTTTTTCGTTTTATTTTTCTTCCCCTTTTTTGTGACGGTTCGCCAGTTTTCGTCTCCCCCATGAGGGAGCTCATTCATGTGCTCATTGGGCTCTTTCGATCTAGCCTTCTTGCTCTTATCGGGCATTGCAGGGCTAGTAGCCGTTCTTTTGGTGTTCGCCGCCACAGGGGTTGAATCGCGTTCAGTCTGCCGTGTAGCGCCCACCTCGCGTCGATTCGAAAACAACCGTTCCCCTTCCGCCCTCTTCCACGCGCGCCTATAATTTAGCGTGACATCCAGCAGCTCGGACATTTTGGCAACACCGGTCTTGACATCAATGCTGATGTTCTTTTGCCGGTTGAAAACCTGTTGTATGTTGCTTATTAGCGATTTGCATTGCATAATCGCTTCTTCTTCCATTTTTTGCATCTTCTGGATTAGCTCCAGTCGAGGCGAGCCGTCTGTTGTATTGTCTGTAACGTCCCCTTTTTGGACTGCGCGTGCTGCGCGAAATGTGTCCTCACCTACTGGAGTGACAGCAGTTAGAGACGCTCGTGCTGCGTAGGTGCTAGTCGGTGTGATTCGCACCGTCTCTTTGGGGTCTCCGGAATTGGCACTGGGAGTACTTCCCTTATCGGCACCGGTGTTCGTCCGGAGTCGAGCAGGTGCAATGGATGAAATCGCAGCATCCATGCTAATAGCACGTGTCGTCGGCGTTGCGCTTTTCGCAGGTGGCGATCTAGACAACAGGCTACTTCTTCGGAAGGCTGCATCCGGTGCTGTGCCGCGCTCGTTAATTTTTTCTACGGTCTTTTCTTCGTTTGTTTTTTCGTTTATCTTTTCATTAATTTTCTCAATTGTTTGTTTAGATTTAATATTATTCATCTTAGTTGGGTCCCCGCTCTGAGCCGCTATCCTTACGCGTTTGCACAGTCGCCTCAAACGATCCCCGTGGGTCCCTTTGAAAGCAGTGAGGTCCACGCAAGGGTTGACATAGGGCCTTATGAGTCCCTGTGTTCAGAGCCAGGATCTCGGCGCAAAAAGCAGGAGTCATTCTCAACTGCACCTGTACAGCCACCTCGGCGGCGACGCATGTAGAACGTACTCAGAGCCTCGCCACAGTTTTAACCGGACGGGGGCGGCTGCAGCATTAGCCCACCAGCCGTTTCAGCGGATGTCACTCCTACATAATAAGGTGATGGAATACTGCAGACGTCAGCCCGAGGCAGTCGGATCAGGATCGTGAGATATATTCGTAAGCCACAAACGTTCCATTTTCCGTCATCGTCAGCCGCACCAGGCGTGGTGAAACAGCTGTCCAGGATTTTTGGTCCGCGGGTGGTATTTTAATTGCCACCTTCCCTGCAGATCTGAAGATCAGCCGAGAGTTCCCCTATCCGCCACCTGGGGACGCGTCCGATGGGAGACTGACATAACTCCACACGGATATAATATAATATAATATAATATAATATAATATAATATAATATAATATAATATAATATAATATAATATAATATAATATAATATAATATAATATAATATAATATAATATAATATAATATAATATAATATAATATAATATAATATAATATAATATAATATAATATAATATAATATAATATAATATAATATAATATAATATAATATAATATAATATAATATAATATAATATAATATAATATAATATAATATAATATAATATAATATAATATAATATAATATAATATAATATAATATAATATAATATAATATAATATAATATAATATAATATAATATAATATAATATAATATAATATAATATAATATAATATAATATAATATAATATAATATAATATAATATAATATAATATAATATAATATAATATAATATAATATAATATAATATAATATAATATAATATAATATAATATAATATAATATAATATAATATAATATAATATAATATTGTAGTGTACCCAAAGCGCCATACAACATGACTGTGTATATTTGCCAACTTCAAATGTGTAGAGTGACTACTATAGGGAAATCAATAGGTCCACATAAACAAATAACACCACAAGGCGATCCAGCCAACTTCCCTATAACCCACCACATGGCGATCCTGCCCATTACGGGCCATAAACATAAAAAAATAAATAAAAAAATTTATATATAGTTTAATCCTGCAACTATTGTTGAATTTGCAACCATTGTATATCCTGCGATCCTACATTTCCATTAACAAGATTGGAAAATGTATTCGATCAACCTGGTAGAGCCAAATATTTTTCACACCACACCTTCAAACAAGTTGAAGCAGTATACAACTTGGCTTTTCAATAAAAATCTCAACCGTATACCGATTTACATCATGGATATAGCAAATCGATGTATAGCAAAACAATGCACGCTCAGGCTCAACAGCAACAATTACAACATCATACTCAGCACACTCCGTACCAAACATCTTCAGTTGCGTAGCGATATTCAAGTAGCGTTGCGACATCTACAACAAATGTCTGTAATACTTAAATCCATCAATATCGTCAACAAATTCCTTATCATCATGTTGCAACTCAATTAAACAAATGCACCAGCAACCCTTAACTCATCCAACGATTACTCATCATCATAATCAACATCAAGATTATAAATTATTTTGAACATTATATTATTATTAAACAAAAATGTTAGAATTCTAAAACAGGGTTTGAAATTAATATAATGATATTCACAAATTTATTTTTAGCGAAACACTAAGATTATAAATTGTTTCAATAGACTTTTTAACGAAATATCTCTGCAAAATAGATTATGAAACATTTATAATAGCTTTTTTTTGTTAATAATAATACCATAACTCTTCCAATGCATACAAAAGCAAGAACAGTAATAATGCAAACAATAAAATTAAACTTAACAGAAGACAGCGTAATTTTTAATGATGAATTAAAACCAGGTGTATTTCTAAGTAATTCGATAGCCCCCAAAAAAGGCATGACACATTAAAAAATTTTAAACACAACAAATGAAGAAACAACTTTACATGGCATTACACTCCAAACTGACCCACTAAAAAATTATGACATATTGTGTTACGACAATAAAAACAGCAACGAACGTTTTAAGAAAATAATGAATGACTTAAATCTAGATCATGACGACGAATATGCAAAAACACAGTTAAAAGAAATATTCAAAAAATATCAAAATGTTTTCCATTTAGAACACGAAAAATTAAGCGTCAACAATTTTTATACACAGAAAATCACAACTTCAGAAACTACACCCGTCTACATAAAAAACTACAGGCTACCACACTCACATACAAACATAATAAATGAGCAAGTACAAAAAATGCTTAATGAAGAAATAATAGAGCCATCAATTTCCCCGTACAATGCTCCACTCCTTCTAGTACCAAAGAAAAATATGGAAGATAAAAAGAAATGGAGACTTGTTGTAGATTTTAGAAAACTAAATGACAAAATTGTTAATGACAAATTTCCTCTAACTAGATTAGAAGATATTTTAGACAAATTAGGTAGAGCTAAATGGTTTTCTACGCTCGATATGACTAGCTCATTTCACCAAATAGAACTGGATAGAGACTCCAGACCTCTAACTGCTTTTTCCACACCACAAGGACATTTTCAATTTAAAAGACTACCATTCGGACTAAAAATTTCATCCAATAGTTTTCAAAGAATGCTTACAATAGCATTATCCGGACTAGAATCTCAGGCATTTCTTTATGTAGATGACATAATCGTGTACGGTTGTAGTTTAAATCATCATAACCAAAATTTAATAAAAGTTTTAGACAGATTACAAAAATACAACTTGAAGCTAAATCCAAAAAAAATGCAATTTTCTAAGACCAGAAGTAGTTTACCTAGGACATTTAATAACAAAAGACGGTGTAAAGACAGACCCATCTAAATATGATGTTATAAAGAATTACCCAATACCAAAGAACGCGGACGAAGTTCGACGATTCGTAGCATTTTGCAATTACTACAGAAAATTTATACCAAACTTTGCTGACATAGCCAAAGACCTAAACGCTTTATTAAAGAAAAAAACAAAATTTATATGGACAGAAAAATGCCAACATGCCTTTGAAGAATTGAAAGAAAAGTTAATTAATCCACCAGTATTGCAATATCCAAATTTTGATAAACCTTTTATTTTAACAACAGACGCATCTAATTACGCATTAGGAGCAGTTTTATCACAAGGCGAAATAGGCCAAGATTTACCCATTTCATACGCAAGTAAATCACTGCAAAAACATGACATAAGCAAACCAGTAATAGAAAAAGAACTCCTTGCAATTCATTGGAGTATAAATTATTTCAAACCTTACCTTTATGGCAGAAAATTTATACTGTTACCGACCATAGACCACTAATTTCACTCTTTTCACACAAAAACCCTTCATCAAAAATGACTAGGATGAGGTTAGATTTAAGTGATTATGACTTCACAATCGTGTATAAAAAAGGAAAAATGAATACAAATGCTGACGCACCTTCCAGAATAGAAATTAACTCTGACATATTAAAAGAAATGATACCCCAAGAAATTGACGAAAAAGAATAGAAAATATTAGTAACAACAAGGGCAATGAAAAATAAACTAAATGAGGCAAATAAGAATTTAAATGAGGCAAATAATATAATAAAGAATGGAAAGAATAATAAACATAATAATATGGAAACATGCATCTCTCAGAAGTCTGATCAACTTCAAATATGGGAATGCACATCCATAAGTGATATTAAAAATATTAAGAAACTGCAGTTTAATAAAATTGAAAACATAAAAGAAGTCGACATATATATTGAAAATAATATTGTGCACATAGGACGTGATGAAAATTCATCGAAACCAGTTTCGACTATGAAGAAATCACGTACCCAAATTGAAAATATGAATAACGGATGTAACGATAATTCATCGAAACAAGATTCGATTATGAAGAAGTTACATGCCGATAATAAAAAAGAAAATAATATGCATGCAAGAATCAGCGATAACTCAGCGAAACTAGATTCGATTCTGAGGAAACTGATATCTAAAATGAACAAAGAAAACATAAAAGAATTAGTGCTTTCAAATGAAGATAAAATATTTAAAGTATATACAAAACAAGAATTAAAAGAAGCATATGCAAAAATAAGAATAAATAATGAAAGTCCTCAACTAAAAATATTAATATATAATGCCCCAAAAAGAATAACAGATGACATATTGAAATATAAACTAATTGACGAATTTCATAATACGATACACTCAGGCCACTTAGGAATTAGAAAAACAATCATCAAACTAAAACAGAGGTACGTTTGGAAAAACATGAATAAAATGGTAAAGAAATTTGTATCATACTGTGACACTTGTAGCAAAAATAAACAAACAAAAAACACAAAAGAACCACTAACATTAACAGATACACCAAACAACAGTTTCGAAGTGATTTCAATTGACACAGTTGGTCCTCTTCATATTTCAAATGATTACCGATACATATTAACGATGCAATGTGAGCTAACTAAATTTGTTGTTGCATATCCAATGCCAACAAAAGATGCAATAACTACAGCAAAAACATTAGTCGAGCAATTCATTTTGAGATATGGTCAATTTAAGGTACTTAAATCCGACAGAGGGACAGAATTTAATAATGAACTTATGAAAAACATATGTTCGCTATTACAAATCAAACAAACATTTTCAACACCATACCACCATGAAACATTAGGTTCAATAGAAAGAAACCACAGGGTTCTTAATGAATTTTTGTTAACTACAGCGAATGACTATGAATGGGACAAATGGATTCCATATTTTACATTTGCCTATAATACGGCACCACATATAGATACAGGTTATACGCCTTTTGAATTAGTTTATGGACACTTACCAAGCCTACCATCTGATATTGTAAACAAGAAAACAAAAAGTTATAATTATGAAGACTACGTACAAGAGGCTATAGGGAAATCAATAGGTCCACATAAACAAATAACACCACAAGGCGATCCAGCCAACTTCCCTATAACCCTAATATAATATAATATAATATAATATAATATAATATAATATAATATAATATAATATAATATAATATAATATAATATAATATAATATAATATAATATAATATAATATAATATAATATAATATAATATAATATAATATAATATAATATAATATAATATAATATAATATAATATAATATAATATAATATAATATAATATAATATAATATAATATAATATAATATAATATAATATAATATAATATAATATAATATAATATAATATAATATAATATAATATAATATAATATAATATAATATAATATAATATAATATAATATAATATAATATAATATAATATAATATAATATAATATAATATAATATAATATAATATAATATAATATAATATAATATAATATAATATAATATAATATAATATAATATAATATAATATAATATAATATAATATAATATAATATAATATAATATAATATAATATAATATAATATAATATAATATAATATAATATAATATAATATAATATAATATAATATAATATAATATAATATAATATAATATAATATAATATAATATAATATAATATAATATAATATAATATAATATAATATAATATAATATAATATAATATAATATAATATAATATAATATAATATAATATAATATAATATAATATAATATAATATAATATAATATAATATAATATAATATAATATAATATAATATAATATAATATAATATAATATAATATAATATAATATAATATAATATAATATAATATAATATAATATAATATAATATAATATAATATAATATAATATAATATAATATAATATAATATAATATAATATAATATAATATAATATAATATAATATAATATAATATAATATAATATAATATAATATAATATAATATAATATAATATAATATAATATAATATAATATAATATAATATAATATAATATAATATAATATAATATAATATAATATAATATAATATAATATAATATAATATAATATAATATAATATAATATAATATAATATAATATAATATAATATAATATAATATAATATAATATAATATAATATAATATAATATAATATAATATAATATAATATAATATAATATAATATAATATAATATAATATAATATAATATAATATAATATAATATAATATAATATAATATAATATAATATAATATAATATAATATAATATAATATAATATAATATAATATAATATAATATAATATAATATAATATAATATAATATAATATAATATAATATAATATAATATAATATAATATAATATAATATAATATAATATAATATAATATAATATAATATAATATAATATAATATAATATAATATAATATAATATAATATAATATAATATAATATAATATAATATAATATAATATAATATAATATAATATAATATAATATAATATAATATAATATAATATAATATAATATAATATAATATAATATAATATAATATAATATAATATAATATAATATAATATAATATAATATAATATAATATAATATAATATAATATAATATAATATAATATAATATAATATAATATAATATAATATAATATAATATAATATAATATAATATAATATAATATAATATAATATAATATAATATAATATAATATAATATAATATAATATAATATAATATAATATAATATAATATAATATAATATAATATAATATAATATAATATAATATAATATAATATAATATAATATAATATAATATAATATAATATAATATAATATAATATAATATAATATAATATAATATAATATAATATAATATAATATAATATAATATAATATAATATAATATAATATAATATAATATAATATAATATAATATAATATAATATAATATAATATAATATAATATAATATAATATAATATAATATAATATAATATAATATAATATAATATAATATAATATAATATAATATAATATAATATAATATAATATAATATAATATAATATAATATAATATAATATAATATAATATAATATAATATAATATAATATAATATAATATAATATAATATAATATAATATAATATAATATAATATAATATAATATAATATAATATAATATAATATAATATAATATAATATAATATAATATAATATAATATAATATAATATAATATAATATAATGTAATATAATATAATATAATATAATATAATATAATATAATATAATATAATATAATATAATATAATATAATATAATATAATATAATATAATATAATGTAATATAATATAATATAATATAATATAATATAATATAATATATTTTTTTTTCTTTTTTTTTTTTTTTTGACGGGCGAGGTAGGGTTGAAAATGCCTTCGCACTTACAGTGACCGTCGTCGACTGCGTTGAGTGGTGTTTTCCACTAAAAAACTCCCTCCTCCGTTTCTGGTGGGATGCCTTCCCGGGACTGTTTTCTACATTACTTCAAGAAGGCCCAGAAACTTCATCCTCCTAAGAAGGACTTTGCTCGTAACACCCACGTCTGGGTCCGTCATTTTCATGCTGCTGGCTCATTCTTGCTGAGTCTCCGTTGATGGGGACTCATTTTGCCGTGCATCGAGGTCTCTTTTCTTTCTTCTTAAGACATACTCGATGTATTTACTCACAGCATTCCATGTGTTTTCGCATTCGAGCATTCTGTCAACTATGTTGGCAGGGGTGAAAACGCCAATCTGCTCTCTTAATGCGATTCGCTCAGTATTCCATCTGATGCAGTTGAAAAAAGTGTGTTCTGCATCGTCGTTTGTTGCATCGCAGTAGATGCAACTGGAATTACCTGTTTTGCCCATACGATGTAGATACTTCCGGAAGTATCCATGACCTGAAAGGAACTGGGTCAGGAAGTAGTTAATCTCCCCAAATTTTCTTTGAGTCCACTTTCCTATATTAGGAATGAGCCTTTTCGTCCATCTACCGGACTGTTCTGCGTTCCATCTGCTGCCGCCGCGCCTGAAACTGTACGGTAGGCTGAGGCGATTCTGAGTGCGGCTGTGCGTTGGACTTCTTCTAGAGCCTTACGCTTAGACTTTGCTCTCAGTGCATTGCCCCAAATTTCGCTGCCATATAGCAGTATAGAATTTGTGGCTGCCATAATCAGCCTCCTCTTGCTCTGTGTGGGCCCGCCAATGTTTGCCATTAGCCTGCTCAACATGCCTGAAACTTTTGCTGCCTTTGCAGCCGCATGTTTAATCTGGGCCCAATAAGTGAGCCTGTTATCGATTTGTACGCCCAGATATTTTATCGCCCTTTTCGTCACTACGAGCATGTCATCTACCGGCATGCTAATTTCTAGAGGCATATGCCCCCGTGTCATCATGATTACTTCAGTCTTGTCTACTGCAAGTTCGAGCCCATGGTCCTCGAGCCATGCTCGAGTCCTTATCATAACTTGGTTTAATTTTCTCTTAGCGTCGTCCGCGTCCCGTGCCGAAATGACCGCCGCTATGTCGTCCGCGTACCCTACAAGGTGTGTGTCTTCTGGCATATCTATTCCTAATATCTCGTCATAGCTTAGATTCCAGAGGTCAGGACCAAGAACGGATCCCTGGGCTGCCCCCGATGTGATTGTTCTAACTCTCTGTCCGTCTGGTGTGTCGTATATGAGTGTACGGTCCCTAAGATAACTCTGGAGAATTCTCATAAGATATACAGGTATGCGGAATCTTTCCCGCAATGCCTGGATAACATTTGCCCATCGTAAGCTATTAAAAGCGTTACGTACATCGAGTGTTGCGAGAACGATTATATGTTTCGGGTAGGAGCGTCCATTCTGTGCGTTCTCGAAACTTCTGACTACATCCTCAATAGCACCAAGAGTCGATCTTCCGGGTCGAAAGCCGTGCTGCCTCTCCGATAGTCCTCCGGCTGCCTTTATGGATTCTGCTAATCTGCGTTGCAGAAGCTTCTCCAAGAGTTTGCCGGTGCTATCTAGCATGCATAGAGGTCGGTAAGCTGATGGTTGCGTTGGGTCGCCTCTTCCCTTGCTAATCAGTATGAGCTTTTGTCTTTTCCACTCTTTGGGAAAAGTGCCTTGGGCTATACAAGCGTTGTACACTTCGAGCAGAGCATCTGGCCGATTTTCGGCTAAAAGTATGAGTGTCTCCGCTGGTATTCCATCAGGCCCGGGGGCTTTACCCCTCTTAAGGCTTCTAGCCGCGATTTTTAGCTCTTCTTCAGTGAAGGGCGTGGGCATCCCATCAGCAAGGACTTCGCGTTCATCGTGCAGTGGAGGGTGCGTGGGAAACAAGTTATCCACGATGTGGTTGATATCGTTCCCTATATGCGGAGCAGCATGGTTAGCGTTTAGCTTCCTCGTAACAATCTTATAGCCGAGTCCCCAGGGGTTGCTGTTCAGATCGTTCCGAAGTTCTTCCCATTTCGACTTCTTGCTTCTAATAATCGCCCATTTCAATGCTTTTCGGCTTTGTCTGAATTCTTCGGCTACCATGGTTGCCTCGCCATTTCGCCTGGCTCTGGTGTATCTTCTTCTGTTACGAAGGCAGGTTCGTCTGAGCTCAGCTATTTCTGGCGTCCACCAGTACGCAGCCTGTCTTTTAGACTGCTGCGTTACACGTGGCATGGATGCCTCGCAGCTTTGAGCTATGCGCTGCCTCAATGTCATTGCCATGGAGTCAGCATCACTCATGGTGTGCGCAGCTGAGACCCCGTCAAAATTGCTTAGAAATCTTTCGTGGTTCAGCTTAGTTGCATTCCACTTGCGTGTGCCTCTCCTTCTTGGCGTCTGGTCAGAGTTCGTCCTTTCCGTGGTCCGGAAGGTAATATACTGGTGATCGCTACCAGTGAAGTCTTCCAACACTCTCCACCCTTCAACGCTTGTAGCCAAGCTCATATTATATTATATTATATTATATTATATTATATTATATTATATTATATTATATTATATTATATTATATTATATTATATTATATTATATTATATTATATTATATTATATTATATTATATTATATTATATTATATTATATTATATTATATTATATTATATTATATTATATTATATTATATTATATTATATTATATTATATTATATTATATTATATTATATTATATTATATTATATTATATTATATTATATTATATTATATTATATTATATTATATTATATTATATTATATTATATTATATTATATTATATTATATTATATTATATTATATTATATTATATTATATTATATTATATTATATTATATTATATTATATTTTATTATATATTTTTTTTTGACGGGGGTTGAAAATGCCTTCGCACTTACAGTAACCGTCGTCGACTGCGTTGAGTGGTGTTTTCCACTAAAAAACTCCCTCCTCCGTTTCTGGTGGGATGCCTTCCCGGGACTGTTTTCTACATTACTTCAAGAAGGCCCAGAAACTTCATCCTCAAGAAGGCCCAGAAACTTCATCCTTACGATTAGACTTTGTTCTCAGTGCATTGCCCCAAATTTCGCTGCTATATAGCAGTATAGAATTTGTGGTTGCCATAATCAGCCTTCTCTTGCTCTGTGTGGGCCCGCCAATGTTTGCCATTAGCCTGCTCAACATGCCTGAAACTTTTGCTGCCTTTGCAGCCGCATGTTTTATCTGGGCCCAATAAGTGAGCCTACTATCGATTTTTACGCCCAGATATTTTATCGCCCTTTTCGGCACCAGGAGCATGTCATCTATTTGCATGCTAATTTCTAGTGGCATATGCCCTCACGTCATCATGATTAATTCAGTTTTGTTCACCGCAAGTTCGAGCCCATGGTCCTCGAGTCCTTATCATTACCTGATTCAATTTTCTTTTAGCGTCGTCCTCGTTCCGTGCCGAAATGACCGCCGCTATGTCGTCCGCGTACCCTACAAGGTGTGTGTCTTCTGGCATATCTATTCCTAATATCTCGTCATAGCTTAGATGCCAGAGGTCAGGACCCAGGACGGATCCCTGGGCTGCCCCCGATGTAATCGTTCTAACTATCTGGCCGTCTGGTGTGTCGTATATAAGTTTAGGGTCCCTAAGATAGCTCTGGAGAATTCTCATAAGATATATAGTTATGCAGAATCTTTCCCGCAATGCCTTGATAACATTTGCCCATCGTAAGTAATTAAAAGCGTTGCGTACATCAAGTGTAGCTAGGACGATTATACGTTTCGGGTAGGAGCGTCCGTTCTGTGCATTTTCGAAACTTCTCACTACATCCTCAATGGCGCCAAGATTAGATCTTCCGGGTCGAAAGCCGTGCTGCCTCTCCGATAGTCCTCCGGCTGCCTCGATGGTTTCTGCTAATCTGCGTTGCAGAAGCTTATCCAAGTGTTTGCCGGTGCTATCTAGCATGCATAGAGGTCGGTAGGCTGATGGTTGCGTTGGGTCGCTTCTTCCCTTGCTAATCAGCATGAGCTTTTGTCTTTTCCACTCTTTGGGAAAAGTGCCTTGGGCTATACAAGCGTTGTACACTTCGAGCAGAGCATCTGGCCGATTTTCGGCTAAAAGTATGAGTGTCTCCGCTGGTATTCCATCAGGCCCGGGGGCTTTACCCCTCTTAAGGCTTCTAGCCGCGATTTTTAGCTCTTCTTCAGTGAAGGGCGTGGGCATCCCATCAGCAAGGACTTCGCGTTCATCGTGCAGTGGAGGGTGCGTGGGAAACAAGTTATCCACGATGTGGTTGATATCGTTCCCTATATGCGGAGCAGCATGGTTAGCGTTTAGCTTCCTCGTAACGATCTTATAGCCGAGTCCCCAGGGGTTGCTGTTCAGATCGTTCCGAAGTTCTTCCCATTTCGACTTCTTGCTTCTAATAATCGCCCATTTCAATGCTTTTCGGCTTTGTCTGAATTCTTCGGCTACCATGGTTGCCTCGCCATTTCGCCTGGCTCTGGTGTATCTTCTTCTGTTACGAAGGCAGGTTCGTCTGAGCTCAGCTATTTCTGGCGTCTTCTAGACTGCTGCGTTACACGTGGCATGGATGCCTCGCAGCTTTGAGCTATGCGCTGCCTCAATGTCATTGCCATGGAGTCAGCATCACTCATGGTGTGCGCAGCTGAGACCCCGTCAAAATTGCTTAGAAATCTTTCGTGGTTCAGCTTAGTTGCATTCCACTTGCGTGTGCCTCTCCTTCTTGGCGTCTGGTCAGAGTTCGTCCTTTCCGTGGTCCGGAAGGTAATATACTGGTGATCGCTACCAGTGAAGTCTTCCAACACTCTCCACCCTTCAACGCTTGTAGCCAAGCTCTCGGACACCAAAGTGATGTCTGGGGTGGTGTGTTTGCATCCCGGCCTCCTGAAAGTAGTGGCATTACCGGTATTTGCCACTATCAAACCTAACCTAGCAGCCATGTCTAAAATGTTTCTTCCGCGTGAGTTCGTTGTCCGGTCCCCCCATTCTACAGCCCTGGCATTGAAATCACCCGCTACTATAAACGGTCCGCCTATTTCCCTAACCCTATCCTCGATCAGGTCTAGTTTTGTCCTGAACTGGCCTATGCTATCACTAGGGGTAAGGTAGCAGCTTATTAGCGTGTATTGTCTCGTCCGAACGTACGTGTAACAGTGGCCTCCCCCGAGCTGCGTGACCGCGAGCTTACTGCCGCTAGGTAGCCACAGAGCAGCCGTGCCTGTTTCATCTTCGTACCAGGACTCTCGGGGTATACGTCTATATTGTTCGCAAATAATGACGGCGTCTACCCTATTTTCAGCGGCAATTTGCTCGATCAGAGCGTCTGCCGTCCGACTTCTGTGCATATTTGCTTGAAGCACATTCATCGTTTCCTGACCAGTGGGCATCTTTTCGATCCCGGAAGATGGTCAGTCCGGTCGCGTTTTGCATCCGCGCAGTGGACACATTTGGGGGTTTCCTTACAGTCCTTCATTTTGTGTCCCGACCCCCCACACCTAATACAAGTGTTCCTCCTGTCTAAACCTGAACAATTTGTCTGTACGTGTCCTGTTCCAAGACATCGATAGCACCTCCTAACGTCATCGCACAATCGCATCCTCGCTCGGACCCACCCAATCTTTATATAGCCAACCTCAAGGAGTTTTGCCGCGCTTTCAGCTGTCAGGGTGAGGAAGGCTCTTACCTGCTCTCTCACATTGGGTGCGGTGATCCTTGTCTGGATCTGCTCCCCTGGGTTGCTGAGCAGCTTCTGGGCTGCTGTTTCTACCTCCTCCTTAAGTGTAAGCGAATCGAGATCTCTTATCTCGATAGTCGCCTTTGGCTTTAGTTCCACGATGGAGGCTGTATCTCTTATGGTACTCCTCAGCTGTTGAACGAAATCCGGCCTAACCTGTTGCCCTTTTCCGAGTTCAAGGAGGATGGCTCCGGTCTGCGTTTTCCTAACCGTCTTTATACTAACCGAGTCGTCCGTCTTTATTTTATCGCGCAGATCTTTTAGAACTTCCGCGTAGCTGTGACCCGCTGCGGGTTTAATTATTACCGCTTCCGATTTCGCTCGCTGTTGCCGCTCGTTCTTCTTTCTGTTCGGTTCGACCGGTTTCTTTTTCGTGTTATTTTTCCCCCCCTTTTAGTGACGGTTCGCCAATTTTCTTCTCCCCCTTGAGGGAGCTCAACTGTGTCCCCACTGGGCTCTTTCGATCTAGCCTTCTTGCCCAGAAACTTCATCCTCCTAAGAAGGACTTTGCTCGTAACACCCACGTCTGGGTCCGTCATTTTCATGCTGCTGGCTCATTCTTGCTGAGTCTCCGTTGATGGGGACTCATTTTGCCGTGCATCGAGGTCTCTTTTCTTTCTTCTTAAGACATACTCGATGTAGTTACTCACAGCATTCCATGCGTTTTCGCATTCGAGCATTCTGTCAACTATGTTGGCAGGGGTGAAAACGCCAATTTGCTCTCTTAATGCGATTCGCTCAGTATTCCATCTGATGCAGTTGAAAAAAGTGTGTTCTGCATCGTCGTTTGTTGCATCGCAGTAGATGCAACTGGAATTACCTCTTTTGACCATACGGTGTAGATACTTCCGGAAGTATCTGTACGAAGAGGCGATAGTTTAATTCAATTCAAACACATAAATCTTAACTGAAAACTATTTTTTGCCTTATTTGTTCTTACAAGCACTTGAACCTGAAGAACGCTAATGGAATCAAAATAAAAACACTTTTAAATGCTTTAAAACGATTGATTCACATTTTCTTTATTTTTCATTCTTATATACTAAATTGTTTTACAATAAGTTGATTTAAATTGCTTAGTAGGTAGAATTACTTTTTTTTACCTTTTTATGGCAAACTTAAAATTAAAAACAATAATTTCTGCTTTGTCAACAACAAGGGTTAAAGAACTTTAAAACTGAACTTAAAAAATATTTTTAATGAAAATAAATTATGCTTTGTCAACAACAATGGTTAATAAACTTTAAAACGGAACTTAAGTAACACTTTTAATTAAATAATTATGCTTTGTCAACATCAATGGTTAATGAACTTTTAAAAAAGAAATAATGTTTTAATAATGATAATTAAATAATAATAAAAAGGTAAATTATGTTGATGTAGGTATCAACATTCTCTCCCGCGTTGACCAACAGTCACTGGTGACAAACGTTCATTAGGGTTGATATTTGCAATATCGATGGTAATAGGTCGAGGTAAGGGAACTGGATGCGGTGTCGGTTGAACGATCTTATGATTTTTTCTTTTCTTATAGGTTGAGTATAGCTTGACTATTACTACGTTTATATGCACGTCTTATTTGCAAATATAACTATTTGCAAATAACTAATTCACTGCTTATACGGGAAATTGCATACAGAACTTATGTTATTATTAGTGATGCCATGTGACGAAAATATGATTGTTTGGTAAGTAAAACACAAAAAACGTTCATGAAGTGGCAACGTCTTACTTTTTATTTGCAAATAGTGTCGTTATTCACGACTTGTTAAGTGAGTTAATAAGTTACAATAAAAAAGTTATACGGCAACATTCTTCTTTTTTATTTGCAAATAAGACGTGCGTATAAACGTAGTATATGATGGCTACCAAAATGATTACAGAAATTAAAAGTGCAGTATAACTTACAGCGTGGTGATGTTGGCTCTGGGACCTGATTAGCTCTGGTAATCGTACAATAGTTGACTCTTCAAGTTGTTTTTGCAGGTTATTCAGTTGATTTAGATGGGTTTCAAATTGATTGTTAGTATTAAAAATTCTTTTGATTTCTTGTGGAGTGCTAACTTGATCAATGTGCCTGAATTGAACGTATGAAGTATGCAAGCTATTTGATGTATCAAAGTGGCCTTGAATAGTGAGAAAATTGTTTTTAATTATGCAATTTGGTTCTATTTGCATTATCCCAGTACCTCTAATTAGCAGTTGGGAAGCTTCAGTGCCACAAACTGCTGAAATTTCTATTTCTGTTGTGGTAGCAAAGATCCACTTATTCGGATTTTTCAATTGCGTCCATGTTGTGTTATCTATCAGTCGGGTAAGGTTACAGTTGGCTATGTTCTGGCTATTGAGGATATTAACTTCATAGGAATTTGTTTCCTTTTTAAATTTAAGCTGTTTGTTGTGGCATATATATGTATCCCTTTTTGCTATAGTGCAGCTCGACAAATCGTTGGTTGTAAATGGAATAAATTCATCTCTGTGCGGATTCACTGCTAGAAAAGGTACATCTGATTTGATGGCTATTAGAGCGTTATTTCTTATTGTTGGGACAGGAGTTATCTTCAGAAGTTCTAGGACTTGTTGAGCTATCAGTGGCAACCTGATCTCGAATAGGACTTCGTTTTTTGTCACGGCTCCATTTGTCTTCATTAGTTTGTACAGTTGAACCAAACTATCGTCTTCAATTGGAAGCATATGTTGTACTGGTAGATGTGCTTTTATTGTGGTTAATTCCGTCCTTAGCTGATGAGGTGATAATAAAAGAGGACTAATTTTTTCATGGTGCGCATCTGTTAGTACGTCGATGATTTCCTTTTCTACCCTTTGCAAGTTCAGTGCTGTTAATGTTAATTGATTGGAAAGAAGTGATATTAGTTGTGTTTGGCTGATTTCTGATAATTCTTTAGCAAGTACATTTGCTTCACTATTGATTCTTGCAACAATTTCTGTTAGTTGTTTTTGTGTGCTGAGTTCGTCTTTTTTAATTATATTAATAGTGGAATCAATAATTGATGTTTGGTTTTTAAGTAATTTGAAGATATAATCTGTTTCGACCTTCGACCTTTTAATGGTGTCTGACATTTCATTGGCATAGTCTGAGTCCAGTACTCCAAACAATGACCTTGCTACATTTCCTACAATGTTAAATGCACCCCTTTTTACTCTACTAGTGGTGAATAGTTCTTTCTCTTCCAGCAACTCTTCTCTTACTTGATTGAAATTATTTATCAAAACATTGCATGTTGACTGATGTGTGATGGATGAACATAACTGCTGCAAAGTGACTAGTCCAGATTGAAAAGTCTTTAGCTCGGACAAGAAAGGTGCTAGATCATAGTATACCACGAGTTTCCATTCAGCTGTTGCCAGTTTTACGCTTCTAATACCTTCAAAGTACAGCCCCGGGTCAGAATCAAAGTTGCTTATCTTTATGTGACTGCCCATAACAGCTGGAATGATAAGTATGGCTACGATCATGGTGAGTACGATTGAGTTAGTAATAGTCTTTGATTTTTTGATGGATGGGGTATATTCTTCATCAACAGGTATTGGGTGAATAGGGTTGGATAGTTCGCTTGCAGGTAACTCGTCTTCGTGAAGTAGCGGAGCTAGTCTATGGATAGGTCTTCTTTTTATTCCTGACGATGTTCTTACATCTGCTACCCGAACCTTGCCATCATTGCCCTCGTGTGTTTGATGGATTCTTCCAAGTGGCCAACTCATAACCGGTAAATTGTCATCTTTTATAATAACCATCTGTCCTTCTTTCACGTTTTCAGATGATGATTTCCACTTCTGTCTTTCCTGCAATTGGTGTAGATACTCGGTTGACCAGCGTCTCCAGAACTCATGTTTAAGTTGGGAGACGAGTTTCCATCTCGTGGCGAGAGAATTATTTGGTTGCACTGCTCTATTGTCCACTTGGGCTGTGAGTGGTTCTCCAATCAAGAAGTGTCCTGGAGTCAGTGCAGTTAGATCATTTGGATTAGGTGACATCGGAGTTAGCGGACGGGAGTTTAATATGGCTTCTATTTCGATGATTACTGTTTCAAGTTCTTCGTGCGTTAATGACGCTGTTGAAACACTACGTAGTAAAAGTTGCTTAGCGGATTTTACTGCTGCCTCCCATAAGCCTCCAAAATGAGGGGCTCGAGGTGGAATAAATTTGAATTCAATGCCTTCTTTGCTGCATGACTGTAGGATTTTTTCTTGTGACTTACAGTCGAATATCGCCTGATTTAGTTCTTCTAGTTGATTCCGTGTACCAAGAAAGTTTGTGGCATTGTCTGAATATATGATCTGGCAACGCCCTCGACGTGATAGGAATCTTTTGAGGGCCCCAATGAATGCATCTGTTGTTAATTCAGTAACAACTTCCATGTATACAGCCTTTGTTGAGAAACAAACAAAAACAGCGATGTAAACTTTATGAGGTTTTTTACCCCTTATCTTGTAGTGAACCCAAAACGGTCCGCAGTAGTCAACACCAGATTTAATAAATATGCGTGATGGGGTGACCCTACTTGCTGGTAGATCCCCCATTATTTGAGAAAATAATCTAGGTTTTGCTCTTGTACATCGTACACAATTTTGGACTATATTTCTAGCCATTGATTTACCCTTGATGATCCAATATTGTTGTCTGGATATAGCTAATAATGATTGTGGGCCACAATGATAGTTTTTTTCGTGCAACATTGTGAGTATAAGTTTTGAAATCGAGTCATTATAGGGTGTGATGTACAGTCATATTTAGTTTAGTTCATTTTGTGTAATTATAATTTCCACTAAAATACGTCACACATTATTGTAAAAAACTAAAACAAATTCTTAAGATATCGTTTTGTATATTTTTAGACACACACAAAATATTATGACACATATGGTCAACACACACATTGTAACATTATTAACATTTCATTCATTTGCCCACAGACCTACGTCGAAGCGAAACATGAGTACCTTCAGTTTACTCCATATGCAGTTCATTGCCTGGGTACTTGACCGTACTTAAGGGGTATTCAATAGCAAGTCAAATTTCATTTCTATTCTTGATATGTCAAATATCATAAATAGGAGAAATGCATTTTTGTGTTAAATTGATGACTATGCTGAACACTGATTGATTAATCGATCGGTAAATGCAATTGTAACATAAGTGAACAGTCGAACACTGTGTTACATAGGTTAATATGAGTAAATGAATGAAATGCATGATATTTTAGATAAATGTAGATAATTGTAAAAAACACTATATAAACTCAAACTTTGTCAGAAATAAAACAGAATTAATTTAGAACTTCAACACTCTTCTTTAATTTTCAAAGGCATCTAATGTGCCTGAATGTCTATAGCATTTCGAGTGCTTAAATGAACGGCTAGTGGAAGCCCAGTACAAATCCACCTAGTGTTGTACACGGTTAGATCCAACACTTGCCAACATAAGAAAATTAAAAAAGGTCTTCCTTCAAAACATTTTCCCTTTACCTGTATATGGCGATCCTGCCTGACTCAACTAGAATTTTCTGAGTAGCTGCTGTCTAACCTTTACACTACATGGAACCCGAATTCCATAGAATTTTTGAAAAGTTATATAGGGAGTTGCTTGCCTATGATCCCACAGAAGGACAACAGATCCAGGGTCCAGTATACGTTCCTACGCCGAAGAACCACGGTCCTCAACCTATAACGATTGAACAGTACAAGGCAAGAAATCCAAAAAAAGGAACAGCAAAAGTTGAAACTAAAAAACCACGTTCCAGAGGAGGAAAAAAAGTTAAGCTAAATAAGAAAATCAAAGAGCTTAAACGTCTAATTCCCTTGGCAGAAGGCGAATACAAACGAAAGTTATATGAGGAACTAAAGGACTTAACTAAAAATTAGTAATCCAAAGAAGAATCGTAAAAATAAGAATTCATTAAAAAATAATATTGTAAAAATTGACCAAATGGGATTGTGGAGTAAAATCGGAAATGCAATTCTGATTGCAATCGCAGGGTATGAAGTAGGTAGTAATACTAATAATACACAAAAATCTACAGATATTAAAACTAATGACGAAGAACTATGGCAAATAACAACAATTGTAATTGTCCTTGTTATAATAATTATATGCATCTTAAAACTAAACGCATATTATAAAAGCTATGTTAATAAGAAAATAAACAATAATGTTGTGTAAGGAAAAAATTATTTAAGTAATGTAAATAAAAATAGATATTAGATCAAATTATAAAAAAAAAAAAAATATTAAAATGATTTGTAAATGGGCCAATTGATAGAAAGTTTGAATAAAATTATCACCAATTTGAGAAAATCAGGTAGCAGAGGATACACTAAGAGAACATTAATTTTAAAATTAGAAGAAGTAGAACTAATTAAAAAACAATTTATAGAGTTTAGCACTGGTAGAGAAATACAAAAAGATTCCATTGAGAAATTTTACAAATACTATGAAAAAGCAAAGACATTGTTAGAACAAGGATTAGAAAAATTGGACACAGATTCAACTCATAACATGTCAGTTGCAGAAAAAGAAATTGAAAACTCAGAAAAAGAAATTGAAAAATTGGAAACAGATTCAACTCATAGCGTGTTAGATACAGAAATAGAAACTGAAAACTCTAACTTAACTACTAAAAATTCAAGTTCAAGTTCAAACTCTACAGTGAAAATGGCATCATTCAATTTAGAGCTATCACTAAAAAGTATACCAGAATTTTCTGGAAATTTTAAGGATTTAACATCATTTTTGAAAATAGTTGAAATAATTTACAATTCTTTAACACCTGACGCGAAAATTCTGCTCATAGATTTTGTCATTAATGTGAAATTAACACCAAGTGTTAGAACTGCTATAGGTACTAGCGAAATTAATGATTTCAATGGTCTTAAAAGTTCACTTCAATCAAGATATAAGTCCACAAAAACAATAGCGCAAATCCAACT
Source organism: Germaria angustata (assembly GCA_963681545.1). Classification (NCBI taxonomy): domain Eukaryota; kingdom Metazoa; phylum Arthropoda; class Insecta; order Diptera; family Tachinidae; genus Germaria; species Germaria angustata. The sequence continues at coordinate 86,807,202 of OY812998.1, forward strand.
AACTTTGAGTAAATTCATGCAAAAGAACATGAAAATACAAAAATATAATGAAAAGCTTTTAGAAATGATTGCAGAACTGAATGAACTGCAAATAAATGAGATACCACAATGCAATACTACACAGAAAAACACGATTATTTCTCTTAATAACACTTATGCATTGAATATATTTAAAAATGGTCTTAATGCAGACATTAAGCCAACAATTTTTGCCTCTAAACCAAAAGACTTGAATGAAGCGGTACAACTAGCAATAGAACTAGAAAAAGACTTTGCCAGTAACGAAAATCAAGTATTATATTTTTCTAATAGACACAATTCAAATAAGCAGAATAATAATAACAATAGAAATAAATATAATAACAGAGACAACAATTCGAATCACAATAATAGAAATTCGAATCATAACAACAACAATAGGAATAATAATAATAATAACAGGAATAATAATTACCATAATAATAATAACAGAAATAACAACAACAATAGGAATAATAATAATAATAACAGGAATAATAATTACCACAATAATAATCGTTCCAACAATAGAGAAAACAACAATAATAATGGTAGACAAAACCAAAATAACAATGGTAATAACAACAATTATAATAACAATAATAATTATAATAATAATAGAAATAACGTACATGTTGTTCAGGAAAACTCCGAAGGCCCGGAGATGGACAATCAAACCTTAATCATTCATCCTCCGGAGCAAAATTAAATAAAATTTATTCCATTTCTAAAAACACTACTAATTATATACAATTAGATATAGGAACAAAAACTAGTTTAACATTTTTAATAGATACAGGGGCTGATATTTCATTATGTAAATTAGGTAAATTATGTGAAGACCTATTTGTTGATAAAGAACAATCATGTTCATTTTCTGGTATAACAGATGAAAAAATTAAATCTATTGGAATCACAGAATTAAGTTTTAATTTATATGATAAAGAATCAGAACACAATTTCCACATAGTCGATGATAACTTTCCAATACCAACGGACGGAATCTTAGGGAGAGATTTTTTCACAACATTTTTATGCAAAATAGATTATGAAACATTCACGATTTCATTAACTTTACAAGAAACAGAAATTACAATTCCCATGAAATCTAGAATAAATAGAGATTACTACATTAAAATAGAAAAACGATCTGAATTAATACACCCGATACAGTTAAATTTAACAGAGGATAGCATTATTTTAAGCAAAGAATTGGAATCAGGAATTTTTGTAGGAAATACAATAGTACCAGGAAAAGGCATTAGTCATGTTAAATTTCTAAATACAACAGATGAAGATGTAATATTAAAAAATATTAATTTTGAAATAGAACCATTACATAAATACGTTTTTCTCACCAAATCACAAAATCACAATAAAAATAACAATAAAGACAGATTTAGCAAACTATTACAAACGTTGAAAATTGACAATAATGACAGTAAAGCAACGGATGAATTGATAACAATTTTCAAAGACTATCAAAACATATTTCACTTAGAAGGAGACGTTTTAACAGCAAATAACTTCTATACACAACATCTCAATTTAACAGATAGAACGCCAGTTTACATTAAAAATTATAGACTTCCACATACTCAAATAGAAGAAATCGATCAACAAGTTCAAAAATTACTTGATGATGATATTATTGAACATTCAACTAGTCCATACAACTCACCATTACTTGTTGTACCAAAGAAAAGTGACGGAGACAAAGAGAAATGGCGACTTGTAGTAGATTTTAGGCAACTAAACAAGAAAATAGTCAATGATAAATTTCCACTTACAAGAATTGAAGATGTATTAGATAAATTAGGAAGGGCAAAATATTTTTCAACACTAGATATGACAAGTTCGTTTCATCAAATTAGTTTAGATAAAGATTCAAGAAAACCAACAGCATTTTCAACTTCAAACGGTCACTATCAATTTAAACGATTACCTTTTGGTCTTAAAATTTCATCAAATAGTTTCCAACGTATGCTTACAATAGCACTTTCAGGTCTCGATAGTAAAGCATTTTTATATGTAGACGACATCATAATTTTTGGATGTAGCTTGAAACATCACAATGACAATTTGAGACAGGTCTTTGAACGTTTATCAAAATACAATTTAAAATTAAACGCTAAAAAATGTGTATTTTTAAAGTCAGAAGTTGTTTATTTAGGTCATCTAATAACAAAAGATGGTATTAAGACAGACCCAGCAAAACACAAAGCAATTCAAAATTATCCGGTACCTAAAGATGCTGACGAGGTAAAACGATTTGTAGCTTTTTGTAATTACTATAGACGTTTTATAAAAAATTTCGCTGAATTAACAAAATGTCTGAACGATCAGACGAAAAAAGGAAAAATATTTGAATGGACAGACAAGTGTCAACAAACATTTGACGTACTGAGACAAAAATTAATTAGTTCACCAATATTACAATACCCAGACTTTGAAAAACCTTTCATTTTAACGACAGATGCTTCAAATTACGCTTTAGGTGCAATTTTATCACAGGGAGAAATAGGAAGAGATTTGCCAATAACCTATGCTAGCAGAACTTTGAATAAACACGAAATTAATAAACCTGTAATAGAAAAAGAATTACTAGCTATACATTGGGGCATTGCATTCTTTAGACCATATTTACATGGTAGAAGATTCATAGTAGTAACTGACCACAGGCCTCTTGTTTCACTTTTTACACATAAAAACCCTTCCTCTAAATTAACTAGAGTACGGATTGATTTATCAGATTATGACTTTGAAATTGTATATAAAAAAGGAAAAATTAATACAAATGCTGATGCATTATCTAGAATTAAAATAGATTCTGATATGCTAAAAAACATGATTCCAATAGAAGATGATGATACCAAACCAACAAAAATCTTAGCAATTACACGTGGAATGAACGCAAAGAGTAAAACAACTGTAAACAACTCAGATGAGAAGGACATATCCCAACAACTAAAATATACGAACATATGGGAATGTACATCATTACAAGATATTAAAAATGTGCACAAATTAAAGTTTAAAATTAATACCGGTATAAATAAAGATAAATTAAATGGTACCATTGAATATATAAATAATAGCTATCATATGAATATTAGTGATGATCTTGCAAAATACGTTTTGTTTCTAGAGAAGCTGATAATCTATATGCATAAGCAGAATATGAAAGATCTCGCATTAGCTAGCGATGATGAAATTTTTAAACTGATATCAGTAGAATATATGAAAAGAATTTATGATGAGGTATACCAAAGATTATTAAAATCTAAAAAATATAAAAACTTGAGCTTGAATATCATCTTGTATAAACCCTTGCAATATATAAAAAATAAAAAATTACAAAATAAATTGATCGAAGAATTCCACAACTCACCATTGTCAGGACACTTAGGCATTCGAAAAACTGTACTAAGACTCAAACAAAGATATGTTTGGAAAAATATGAGAAAAATGGTTAGAGATTACGTTGTAAATTGCGATAAATGTTTAAGAAACAAACAAACTAGACACATTAAAGAGGAAATGAATATCACCGAAACCCCAAGTAATAGTTTTGAAGTAATAGAAATAGACACTGTATGACCATTAAGAATTTCTAATAATTATAGATATATATTAACGATGCAATGCGTATTAACAAAATATGTTGTAGCATGCCCTATAGAAACAAAAGAAGCGAAAAATATAGCTAAAACTCTTGTAGAACAGTTTATTTTGAAATATGGTTGCTTTAAAATATTAAAATCAGATAGAGGCACTGAATTCAAAAATGAATTAATGAATGAAGTATGCAAACTATTAAAAATAGATCAGAAATTTTCAGCACCATATCACCATCAATCTATAGGAACGCTAGAAAAAAATCACAGAGTATTAAATGAATATATGTTAAACTTTGTTGAAGATTTAGAATGGGACAAGTGGATACCTTATTATACATTTGCGTATAATACCACACCTCATGTAAATAACAATTATTCCCCATACCAGTTGATTTTTGGCAAATTACCAACTCTGCCTACAGATGCATTATGCACTAATACTAAAGTTTATGATTTAGAAAATTATGCTAACGAACTTAGGACTAGAATTAAAAGAGCATTAGATAACGCTAAAAATTTAATAAAGATAGCAAAAGAGAAATCAAAATTAAAATATGATAAAAAGATGATAAAAAGTTCTTTTGATGTAGGAGACTTAGTACTAGTAAAACTAGAAAGTAGAAAGAAAAATCAGAGTCCCTACAGTGGTCCATATAAAATACTGGAAAGACAAAATTGTAATTCAATATTAGAAATAAATAATAAAGAAAGACTTTTTCACAATAATTCATTAAAATTGTACAAAAAAAAAACAATGTAAAAAAAAAAAAAAAAAAAAAAAAAAAAAAATAATAATAAAAAAAATATATATACGTATATACATATTCGTATCACATAAATTTATATTCATAAATCATACCTTAAGAAAACAACATATTAATTATATAATACAAAAAATTAAAACTACTAATTTGTATTCAGATTTAAATTTATTCAAAACTTCATAAATTTTATCTTAAGGGTAAGGGTGTGATGTACAGTCATATTTAGTTTAGTTCATTTTGTGTAATTATAATTTCCACTAAAATACGTCACACATTATTGTAAAAAACCAAAACAAATTCTTAAGATATCGTTTTGTATATTTTTAGACACACACAAAATATTATGACACATATGGTCAACACACACATTGTAACATTATTAACATTTCATTCATTTGCCCACAGACCTACGTCGAAGCGAAACATGAGTACCTTCAGTTTACTCCATATGCAGTTCATTGCCTGGGTACTTGACCGTACTTAAGGGGTATTCAATAGCAAGTCAAATTTCATTTCTATTCTTGATATGTCAAATATCATAAATAGGAGAAATGCATTTTTGTGTTAAATTGATGACTATGCTGAACACTGATTGATTAATCGATCGGTAAATGCAATTGTAACATAAGTGAACAGTCGAACACTGTGTTACATAGGTTAATATGAGTAAATGAATGAAATGCATGATATTTTAGATAAATGTAGATAATTGTAAAAAACACTATATAAACTCAAACTTTGTCAGAAATAAAACAGAATTAATTTAGAACTTCAACACTCTTCTTTAATTTTCAAAGGCATCTAATGTGCCTGAATGTCTATAGCATTTCGAGTGCTTAAATGAACGGCTAGTGGAAGCCCAGTACAAATCCACCTAGTGTTGTACACGGTTAGATCCAACACTTGCCAACATAAGAAAATTAAAAAAGGTCTTCCTTCAAAACATTTTCCCTTTACCTGTATAAGGGTAGAAGTATGGGATGTTTTGCATCATATGATAGATTAGAAGCTTCCAATCTTCCTCCGACCCGTAAAATATTATGTTCATCTAGGAATGGGGATAAGCTGCTAATTATGCTGGATTTGTCTACTTGGTTTTCTCTCCTTAATTCAGATATCTCCTTCTTGAAGTCGGAGATCTGAACTGCTCGAATAATTATAAACCGCGACTCATCCAGTTATTTAGGGCTCAGCGAAATGTGTTTTGGTCGAATTTCATTTTGCGTTTTTGAATTATTTATGAATCTGAGTACGTAACCCAAAACCTTCTGTAAAGTTGTAAAAGAATTTCGGTGGTGAATTCCATATATAAGACTACCGTCGTTTGAAATCATAGTTGCTATAACAGGAACCATCTTTTTTCTCTCAATGTCATTGGCACCTTCTTGCGGTACATATTTCGATGGCCATGACTCCTCTCTTCCATGAAGGAAAATTGGTCCATATAGCCATAAGCTACATGCTGGCAGATCTACTGCTTTTAGTCCTCTGGATAGTACATCGGCAGGATTGTTTTTTGATCGTACATGGCGCCATTGTTCGGCTAGAGTAAGTGACTGAATTGTCGAAACTCTGTTGGCGACAAAGGTTTTGTATGCAGATGATTGTGCGTATATCCATGATAATACTATTTCTGAATCAGTCCATAGAAATGTAGCTTGGTTTTGAAACTTCAGGTCAATTTTTAGTCTGTGAGCAAGCTGTGCTGCTAGAACTGCTGCGCATAACTCTAGTCGAGGTAATGTCTGCTGCTTTAATGGTGCAACTCTTGATTTTGCACAGAGGATTCGCACGATTACCTGCCCATTCTTAAGGATTGCGCGAATATATGCAACTGCGCCAAAGGCCTTCTCAGATGCATCTGCGAATACGTGTAGTTGTGTTTTTACTGGATTTTCACCTTGGAAAATGTGTCGCGCTATCGTAAAATTATTAAGATTTTCTAGATCGTCTCTAAATGTACTCCAAGATGCACATAGATCATTAGTTAATGGTTCATCCCAGTCTAATTCATGATGCCAAAGGTGTTGAATAAATATTTTGGCCTTAACAATCACAGGAGCTAACAGACCGAGAGGATCAAATAGTTTTGCGAGGTCAGAAGTTACTGTTCGTTTTGAGATTTGCTGATGTTTGGTTAATTTGACCTTAACGCAAAAGTGATCGCTTTTAGGTAACCAATATAATCCTAAGGTTTTTATTGAATTAGTACTGTTATTATCGAAATCTAAGTTAACCTCTTGGTCACCGGTTGGAATATTTTTGAGCAAATGTGGATGGTTTGCACACCATTTTTCCAAATTGAATCCATATTTTTTTTAACATAATGATGAGTTCTTTTTGCATCTGTACTGCTATGGTGAGGCTGTCTGAACCTCCAAGGCCGTCGTCTACATAGAAGTTGTCTTTCAGCATCTGAGAACCATACGGAAACTTGATAGAATTCTCATTAGCTATTTTTTGCAAACATCTTGTGGCCAGGTAAGGTGCTGCACGCGTCCCATATGTTACTGTGTTGAGTTTGTAATAGGCAATTGCTGATTATGGAGCTTCCCTCCACATAATAAGTTGATATTGATGGTCGTTTGGGTTGATTAGTATTTGCCTATAGATTTTCTCAATATCGGTTGTAAAAACGAACCTTGGCAATCGAAACCGAATTAAAATAGAAAATAGTTCACTTTGCACCACCGGGCCAGTATACATTAAGTCATTTAATGAATATCCAGTTGATGTTTTTGCTAATGCATCAAACACTACCCGAAGCTTTGTTGTGGTGCTATCAGGTTTTAGTACGCAGTGCTGTGAAATAAAATATCTTGGATGTAGTACGTCATCTAGGTTTACCCTTGGCATGTGCCCAAGCTGCTCATATTCTCTCATGAATTGCATGTACTGGATTCGGATATTTTCATTCTTTTGGAGTCGTCGCTCCAAACCAACAAATCTGTTGTATGCCATGGCATGCGAATCACCCAATGATGTTGGGTTTTCCCGAAATGGAAGGCTTACAATAAAACGACCATCCGTGTTAGTTTGAGTATGATGAATAAAATGAGCTTAACATTGGGCATCTGCTGGGGACAAGGTCTTTTCATTTGGTTCTACTTCATCGAGTTTCCATAGCCTCTCGACTGCTTGTTCTAGCGAAGACTCCCCACCAAATACTGCACATGTAAGTGGTGGTGATAAGCTGTGAGAAACGGTTTGTCGTACAGGGCCGCCCACGATCCAGCCAAGTAACGTGTTTTGTAGCGTTGGACCGCCATTAGTCAGTTTTATTGCCCCAGGCTGCATAAGACTGAAATAGAATTCTGCGCCGAGTAGAACATCGATTTTTCCTTGCTGATAGAATCTGGGGTCTGCTAAGTAGATGTTACTTGGAATATTCCAAGTTGAAACCTCAAAGTTTTGATTTGGTTGTGCCGGAATGATACTTGGTAGGACAACCGCTTCTAAGTTTGTTGAAAAGTAATTATTTGTAGAGAACATTTCAACATTCACGCGGTGCTGTACTTGTTTTTTAATGCTTCCCACACCATCAATGCATAAAGACGCTTCCGTTGGAGAAAGTGATAGCTTCTTGATAAGTCGTTCAGTCACAATGTTTACTTGTGAACCTGAATCTAGTATTGCTCGAAATTCGTGTGTTTTACCATTTGTGGCCTTGATATTTACCCTTGCGGTAGCTAACATGATATAATTCTGACGCCCTGTTGTTGGCTTCAAAGATGTAGATGAGACTGTAATCGTCTCTCCTCTTTTGTTTGTGGGTTGAGTATGCGGAACTGATATCTTCTGGTTCTGAGGTAAATGTAATAATGAATTATGCTTCTTGTTGCATTTTCTACATCCACTGGAGGTGCAAAATTTTGTTATGTGATCCTCTTTGAGACAGTTAACACAAAGTTTTTGCTTCTGTGCCCACCTTAATCTGTCTGATTCCGTCATATTCTAGAATTTCTTACAGTGAAAGATAGGATGATTTCCTGTGTTACACAGTTTGCAATTATTATCCATAGATGATACAGATGATACTGTCATCTTTTCCTTTTGATGGGTAGTTAATTTCTCCTTGTAACCAAGTGACTCCATTGACTGAAATTGAATCTCAAGAAAGGAGAACAACTCTTTTATTGTCGGCACATCTCTTGGTTTAGTTAGTGATTGTATAAATCGAATATAGAGAGCACGATCTAGTTTTTTGATCATTAGTTGTATGATTATAGCATCCCAAGATGAAGTGTTAACATTTAAGTTATTTAACGCCAGCAAACATTCCTTGGTAGTGTCATGAAGGGTCTTAATTGAAGCGCTTGAAGACATGGTTACTGTTGGTTGGTTAAGGATCTTGTCTACTAAAGTCGCTACTATGACTCTTTTGTCGGCATACCGCTCCTGAAGTAATGCCCATGCTGTCTTATAGTTCTCTTCGGATAGCGCTAGATGGCTAATAAGTTTTGCGGCTTCTCCTGAGACGTTTGATTTGAGGTACCACATCTTTTGTACGTTTGGTAGAGGTTGCTTATCGACCATTTCCGTAAATAGTTCAAAAAATTGACACCACTTTAAACAGTCTCCATTAAATTGTGGAATTGTAACCTTTGGTAGAGGTAATGAGCTATGTACTCCTGGGTTGCTTCCCAACTGTAATTCACCATCTATATGCTGCCGTTTGTGTTGATCTGATAGCACCGCCAATTCTATCAAATAATGTTGTACAGATTCATCCAGCTTATGATACTCATTCAGATCAAGTTCCAGTTTTGTAGGATCTTCCACTTCATACCACAATTCATCATAAAATTCTTGAATTGGATCCCACAATTTTTTTATGGTTTCACTCTTCATCTGATAAAATTGTGGTGGGTGACCTTCTTCTTCCAACGATAGCCCGTTTATTAAGCGTGTTAAGGCCGTCATTCGAGCTTTTAGTCTCCTAGCTAGTCCTTTACCTCGAGGCGATAATACTTCTCGATCAGATGGGTTAGTTGATAGAAGTTCTAATGTGTCTCTTCTGATTGCTGGTAATGGCTTGACGCTGAACTTGTTAATCTGAGACGTAAGATACTCAATTGTCTCATTGTACATTTCACCTACGGATTTGTACAAGTTTTGTACAATATATGGATCGCTGGCTGACAGCGCATCATCTCTTCTAATCGCGTTTTCTGTTTTTTAAAATGCCTGCCATAATGCATTTAGTTCTTCGCTTTTACTTCTGTAGAAGTCTAGCGTTCGTCATTCATGTGGGCCTTTTTTTATGTTAGAGATAATTCTTTCTATCTCAGTTGCTTTTACTTGCTGCTCAGATATAAGATTCTCTAAATTTGCTATGCTGGATTGCCTTCTTTTAAGTTGATGATTGGAAAAAATAGACAAGGTATCCTAATACTAGGCGTCCCGCGACAAATGTGAGATGATTTGACTAAAACTGTTGTGGACTGGGTGTCCTGGTAAATTATTTGTTGTATATGGACTGGCTGTCCTTGTAAATAAATTGTTGTATATGGACTGGCTGTCCTTGTAAATTGTTGCGTGTTTTCTTAATTTTCAAAGTTCCTTACCACTGGTGGGGGGAAACTAAGTAAATTATTAAGATCTAGGGGTCACCAAAATGTACGAAGAGGCGATAGTTTAATTCAATTCAAACACATAAATCTGAACTGAAAACTATTTTTTGCCTTATTTGTTCTTACAAGCACTTGAACCTGAAGAACGCTAATGGAATCAAAATAAAAACACTTTTAAATGCTTTAAAACGATTGATTCACATTTTCTTTATTTTTCATTCTTATATACTAAATTGTTTTACAATAAGTTGATTTAAATTGCTTAGTAGGTAGAATTAATTTTTTTTCCTTTTTATGGCAAACTTAAAATTAAAAACAATAATTTCCGCTTTGTCAACAACAAGGGTTAAAGAACTTTAAAACTGAACATAAATAATATTTTTAATGAAAATAAATTATGCTTTGTCAACAACAATGGTTAATGAACTTTAAAACGGAACTTAAGTAACACTTTTAATTAAATAATTATGCTTTGTCAACATCAATGGTTAATGAACTTTTAAAAAAGAAATAATGTTTTAGTAATAATAATTAAATAATAATAAAAAGGTAAATTATGTTGATGTAGGTATCAACAGTATCCATGATCTGAAAGGAACTGGATCAGGAAGTAGTTAATCTCCCCAAATTTCCTTTGAGTCCACCTTTCTATGTTAGGAATGAGCCTCTTCGTCCATCTACCGGACGTTTCTGCGTTCCATCTGTTTTGCCATCGCTGGATGGTTTCAGATCTCCGCTCTGCAGCACTAATAGTAATTTCCGCCCCCCTAGAGTCCCATGACTCTTTCCGTTCGCGCGCCAGGAGATCAATCGGAATCTCTCCACTTATTACGAAGACCGCCGCGCCTGAAACTGTACGGTAGGCTGAGGCGATTCTGAGTGCCGCTGTGCGTTGGACTTCTTCTAGAGCCTTACGCTTAGACTTTGCTCTCAGTGCATTTCCCCAAATTTCGCTGCCATACAGCAGTATAGAATTTGTGGTTGCCAAAATCAGCCTCCTCTTGCTCTGTGTGGGCCCGCCAATGTTTGCCATTAGCCTGCTCAACATGCCTGAAACTTTTGCTGCCTTTGCAGCCGCATATTTTATCTGGGCCCAATAAGTGAGCCTACTATAGATTTTTACGCCCAGATATTTTATCTCCCTTTTCGTCGCCAGGAGCATGTCATCTATCTGCATGCTAATTTCTAGTGGCATATGCCCTCGCGTCATCATGATTAATTCAGTTTTGTTCACCGCAAGTTCGAGCCCATGGTCCTCGAGCCATGCTCGAGTCTTTATCATTACCTGATTAATTTTTCTTTTAGCGTCGTCCGCGTCCCGTGCCGAAATGAACGCCGCTATGTCGTCCGCGTACCCTACAAGGTGTGTGTCTTCTGGCATATCAATTCCTAATATCTCGTCATAGCTAAGATTCCAGAGGTCAGGACCCAGGACGGATCCCTGGGCTGCCCCCGATGTAATCGTTCTAACTATCTGGCCGTCTGGTGTGTCCTATATAAGTTTACGATAGCTCTGGAGAATTCTCATAAGATATCTAGGTATGCGGAATCTTTCCCGCAGTGCCTTGCTAACATTTGCCCATCGTAAGCTATTAAAAGCGTTGCGTACATCAAGTGTAGCCAGGACGATTATACGTTTCGGGTAGGAGCGTCCGTTCTGTGCGTTTTCGAAACTTTTCACTACATCCCCAATGGCACCAAGAGTCGATCTTCCGGGTCGAAAGCCGTGCTGCCTCTCCGATAGTCCTCCGGCTGCCTCGATGGATTCTGCTAATCTGCGTTGCAGAAGCTTCTCCAATAGTTTGCCTGTGCTATCTAACATGCATAGAGGGCGGTAAGCTGATGGTTGCGTTTGGTCGCCTCTTCCCTTGCTAATCAGTATGAGCTTTTGTCTTTTCCACTCTTTGGGAAAAGTGCCTTGGGCAATACAAGCGTTGTACACTTCGAGCAGAGCGTCTGGCCGATTTTCGGCTAAAAGTATGAGTGTCTCCGCTGGTATTCCGTCAGGCCCAGGGGCTTTACCCCTCTTAAGGCTTCTAGCTGCGATTTTTAGCTCTTCTTCAGTGAAGGGCGTGTGCACTCCATCAGCAAGGACTTCGCGTTCATCGTGCAGTGGAGGGTGCATGGGAAACAAGTTATCCACAATGTAGTTGATATCGTTCCCTATGTGCGGAGCAGCATGGTTCGCGTTTAGCTTCCTCGTAACGATCTTATAGCCGTGTCCCCAGGGGTTGCTGTTCAGATCGTTCCGAAGTTCTTCCCATTTCAACTTCTTGCTTCTAATAATCGCCCATTTCAGTGCTTTTCGGCATTGTCTGAATTCTTCGGTCTTCTAGAATGTTGCGTTACATGGGGCATGGATGCCTCACAGCTTTGAACTATGCGCTGCCTTAATGCCGTTGCCATGGAGTCAGCATCACTAGTGGTGTGCGCAGCTGACACCCCGTCGAAATTGCTTGGAAATCTTTCGTGGTTCAGCTTAGTTGCATTCCACTTGCGTGTGCCTCTCCTTCTTTGCGTTCGGTCAGAGTCCGTTCGTTCCGTGGTCTGGAAGGTAATATACTGGTGATCGCTACCAGTGAAGTCTTCCAATATTCTCCACCCTTCAACTCTTGTAGCCAAGCTTTCGGACACCAAAGTGATGTCTGGGGTGGTGTCTTCACATCCCGGTCTTCTAAATGTAGTGGCGTTGCCGGTATTTGCCACTATTAAACCTAACCTAGCAGCCATGTCTAGAATACTTCTTCCGCGTGAGTTCGTTGTTCGGCTCCCCCATTCTACAGCCCTAGCATTGAAGTCACCTGCTACTATAAACGATCCGCCTATTTCCCTAACTCTATCCTCGATCAGGTCTAGTTTTGTCCTGAACTGGCCTAAGCTATCACTAGGGATAAGGTAGCAGCTCGGCGGTGTGTATTGTACCGTCCGAACGTACGCATAACAGGGGCCTGCCCCGTGCTGTGTGATCGCGAGCTTACTGCCGCTAGGTAGCCACAGAGCAGCCGTACCTGTTTCATCTTCGTACCAGGAACCTCGGGGTATTTGTCTATACTGTTCACTGATGGTGACTGCGTCTATCTTGTATTCAGCGGCAATTTGCTCGATCAGAGCGTCTGCCGTCCGACTTCTGTGCATATTCGCTTGAAGCACATTCATCGTTTCCTGGCCAATGGGCATCTTTTCGAACCCGAAAGATGGTCAGTCCGGTCGCGTTTTGCATCCGCGCAGTGGACACATTTGGGGGTTTCGTTGCAGTCCTTCATTTTTTGTCCGAACCCCCCACACCTAATGCAAGTGTTCTTCCTATCACCTGAACAATTTGCTTGTACGTGCCCCGTTCCTAGACATCGGAAACATCTCCTGACGTCCTCGCACAATCGCATCCTTGCTCGGACCCACCCAATCTTTATATAGCCAACCTCAAGAAGTTTTGCAGCACTTTCGGCTGACAGGGTGAGGAAGGCCCGTACCTGCTCTCTCACATTCGGTGCGGTGATCCTTATATGGATCTGCTCCCCTGGGTTGCTGAGCAGCTTCTGGGCTGCTGTTTCTGCCTCCTCCTTAAGGGTAAGCGAATCGAGATCTGTTATCTCGATAGTCGCCTTTGCGACTTTGGCTTTAGTTCCGCGACGGAGGCTGTATCCTTTATGGTACTCCTCAACTGTTGAACGAAATCCGGCTTAACTTGTTGCCCTTTTCCGAGTTCAAGGAGGATGGCTCCGGTCTGCGTTTTCCTAACTGTCTTTATGCTCACCGAGTCGTCCGTCTTTATTTTGTCAAGCAGATCTTTTTGAACTTCCGCGTAACTATGACGCGCCGCGGGTTTAATTATTACCGCTTCCGACTTCGCGCGCTGTTGCCGCTCGTTCTTCTTTTTGTTCGGTTCGACCGGTTTTTTTTTCTTATTTTTCTTCCCCTTTTTTGCGACAGTTCGCCATTTTTCTTCTCCCCCATGAGGGAGCTCAATTATGTCCCCACTGGGCTCTTTCGACCTAGCCTTTTTGCTCTTTTCGGGCATTGCAGTGCTAGTGGCCGTTCTTTTGGGGTTCGCCGTCACCGGGGTTGAATCGCGTTCAGTCTGCCGCGTAGCGCCCACTTCGCGTCGATTCGAAAGCGACCTTTCCCCTTCCGCCGCCTTCCACGCGCGCCTATAGTTTAGCGTGACGTCCAGCATAATATAATATAATATAATATAATATAATATAATATAATATAATATAATATAATATAATATAATATAATATAATATAATATAATATAATATAATATAATATAATATAATATAATATAATATAATATAATATAATATAATATAATATAATATCCCGTGCGGGGTTTTGCCAGATCCTCTATCGGGACCCTCCCACGCGGCGAATTGGGAACGCTCGCCATATTTCTCTATTAGGAAGTATGGAGGGAACCGGGGAAATAAAATACCCCGGGATGATCAAAATCTAGCACGATGATGGACCGGCAATGAATGCGGAGAATGCAACTTTAATACAAGAAGACGATATTGTATGATCATGGGCTGACAACTGTGGCATTCTGTTACCTGAGTATACGAGAGTGACATCGCGTAGATATAGCTTTCAGGGTAATGTTGTAGCTGTCTTCCGTCCCGTTAAATCCTTGGCAAGGACTTGAAGAACGCTGTATGTCACGTAGCCATTCAGTTGGCCGTGCAGGGGCCTGTTTCACTAAACTACAATTCTACAAGTTTACAAGTTACAATTACAAGTCTCATTCTTACAAGTGCTGATGAATTGTGTTTCATTAAAATTTTCACAACACTTCTAGCTTTTTTCACTTATAAACTACAATTTCTACAATTACAAGTCTTTTTATATATTGTGATATTAATTTTACAATTCTTATTTATTATTACTCAAAATGCTCAAATATCATATAAAAACGCAGTATAATTAAACATATATGTGAATATATGTATTTTAGAGTGCCCATTAACTATATGAAAATTTCAAAAGTAATTTTAAATACTTTTGCAATTATGGGTACTCCAATGTATGTCGATAATTTGTTTTGATTGTTATCACACACTAATCAATCAAAACATATGTAGTTTGTGTTTAATTTATTTTAATTTTTCTTTTGTAATGACAAACCTACAAAATAAAATTAGTGTGGTGCGGGAGATTAGGGCTGCCAAAGACGATCTCTTTGGTAAGTTTAACGATAAAAGAGATAAAAATGGAAGAGTGGGAGAAAATGCGTATGCGGTGTCTTGCACTTGGACTGATGATAAAGTGCAAAAGACGCCTAATACGTTCGTGATGTTTTTTGGGCAAACATTAAAAGTGCAACACTGGTAAGCTGGTTTTACAGAGTGTTAACGTTATATTATAATATTTTTTTAATTAAGGCCAAGAGAGACAACTCCCGAAAGACAGGGGCGGCTGGCGGAAGGGCCATGAAGCTCACGGAGCTGGACACCCTGGTTTTGGAAGTTTTTGGAAAGGAGTCAGCAACATGTGATGGCATCCGGCCACAGGAGCCTAAAGGTGATACAGTGTTATTGCAGGAATTAGTGAGTATCACTTTAGAGGACTGCAATGACACTGTCTCAACGCTGCCAGATATATAAGTGATTCCTACCAAGAACGAGGAGGAGCTAGTGTCGATGCCTGAGAGCTCTCGAGAAAGAAGTGAGCACCATTAAATTCTATTTCAAGTTTTTTATACTCTTTTTTTATTTAGAACGATGTTTTGGAAATGGATCTGTCGATAAAAATGAAGAAAACGTGGACTGGCAAATTTAAAATTTAAAGCTGCAGAATGAAAATTTTCAATTGAAAAATAAAGCTTTGCAGATGCAAACTTCTCAGCAGAAATTCATGCGGCGTAAAGGGTTTACACCCCTTTATTTTTCTGTTAATATCATTTTTGTTTATTAACATTTTTTCTTTTTGTCAAACTTTTTTATTTTTTAATTTTTTTAAATTTATTTAATTTCCAAATCATAAACTAGTTAAAATAATTTAAAATAAATAAATGCTAAGTAGTATTAAAATTGTTTGATTTTGTGTTTATTTGAACTAATTTTTATTAAAAAATAGTTAAAAATCAAATTTTAATTCAATTTATCATTCACTTGTAACTTGTAAAATTTTTTCTAAGGGTCTCCGTCGACTCTAACTTTTTTTCCTACAATTCTACAACTGCACAAGTACAAATTTAGTTTAATGAAACAAAACCACTTGTAGAAGTATGACTTGTAGACTTGTAACTTGTACAGTTCGCTTGTAGTTACAAATTTGTAATTGTATTTTTATGAAACACAATTATTCACAAGTTCACAATTTTACAGGCAAAAACACTTGTAATTGTGAACTTGTAGCTTAGTGAAATAGGCCTCAGGTCTCAGTTGATACGATATCCAGATTAATGCCTGACTTGGCTCTGTACACATGCCCCCATGCGGACTTGTGTCAACCCTTGCGAGAACCTCACTGCTTGCAAAGGGACCTCGGGGTCATCCAATGGGCAACTGCACAACGGGTCATGGATAACGGCTCCAAGTTGGGACCAATATAAAACAAAATGATGAGACCAACAACAACAACAACACGTAATATAGAGGGTAGAGATGCTGAGAGTATTTTCAAGAGCAGCTCTAAAATAGTTCGCTCCCCCGTGACCACCCCTCGACCAGCAGATGAAACCCGGGAAACCGAAAAAATAATAGTTCCTGAGGCCCCTCAGGGAAACACGAATATGGGATATACCAGGCAACAAAACGGTTCGCCTACTCACAACTCACCTCGACAGCAATACATCCTCAAAATGAGATGCTCTGAGGAAGAGGCACTAGGGCAGTGCCAGAAGGTATTGCGTAAAATAAGACAGGCTATGGGAATGCAGAGGAATATTAGCTTGGACGTCCAAAATGGAATATCTGACCTAGAGGAGCTCATCGACATAATAGGGGATTACCGTAAGAACTGGAAAATTGCCGAAAGCGATAAAGAGGCGAGCAGATCTGGAACGGAGAAAATCATATCAACCAACAGGACTGAGACTATGAGAGCACCGACGACAACGAAGAAGAAGCGTAGCGCGACCAGCCCCGCGGAGACAAATCCAAAAAAGAAACAGAGAGAAATGGATACTCAGGTCAATCTGAGGGAGAAAACAGAGGAAATTACGAATGATAAGGAGAGAATAGAGGAAGTGGTCGCAAGAATTCCCAAAAAGAAAACAGATATGGGAAAAAGGAATCGCCAGAAGAAACCAAAGGAGCGATCAGAAGCCGTTATAATTAAACCACTTGAGGGTCATAGCTACGCCGATGTCCGATGCGATCGATCCGTAAGACGAAGGCAGGCTCGATTCTGGTGGAGATAGGATAAGGTGGAAACAAGAAAGAGTTTTATGATGCAATTAAAGGCACTCTGAAGGATGCTGCGGTGGTAGCTGATCTTAGACCAAAAGCTACAATTGAAATACAAGGTCTCGATGCCCTTTCTACTGTTGAAGAAATAACGGATGCTATAAACAAGGCCACGAAATTAGAAAAGGACGTGATCGATGTTCATTTAACCGCAACAAACAACCGGGAGCAAAAGCGCGCCTTCGTCACGCTGCCCGTATGCGGCGCCAATGATCTTTTACGAACGGAGAGGATCAAAATTGCAATGACCAATTGTAGGTTATGATACATGGAGGAGACCAAACGCTGTTACAGATGTTTTGGAGCGGGCCATCTTCAATAGGAATGCAAGGGACCTAACAGAAAGGCCATGGGACTTTGCATTCGGTGCGGACAAAAAGGACACAAGCTGAAGGAGTGCAAAAATCCTTCAATATGCTGTATATGCTCACAAAAAGGAAGTAGCTCAACGGATCACCTACCTGGATCAAGGAGCTGTAAGGCAATCAAACAGACCGCGAAATGAAAGTACTTCAACTAAATATGCATAGGGGAAAAGTCGCTGATTCTCTCTTACCACAGATTATTCTGGAGCAGAGAGCGGACATCGCGATTTTCAGCGAGCAAAATACGAGTGGGTTCTGGTTAAGTGATGACACAGACACTGCTGCTATATGGATACACAACAACAGAGGCTACGACCAAAGAACTCAGGCAAGGGAAACGGATTCGTATGGGTGCAGTTTGAAGAGATCACACTCTTAAGCTGCTATCTCACATCGAGTGATAGTATTAATATTTTCCAAGGTAAACTCGATGCGATGGAAGACGCCATAAGAGACCTAGGAGGAGATATCCTAGTGGGGGGCGATGTTAACTCTAGAGCAGTGGAATGGTGAATGCCGACTACTGACTCAAGAGGAAAAAGGATAATTGAATTAGCAGCGAGAAGTGGATTGATAGTCGCTAACGTTGCACAGTGGCTGAAAATCGTTTTTCATTGGCCAAAATTCTGTAACTTTTGAACCGATCAAAATATTGAAGTAATTTTTTTTTTATGGATAGATATTTAGTTCAGCTTGACTCAGTTTTAATTACATTAAAATTGATTGAGTACTTCTTAAGGACTTCTAGGTCAAAGTTGAACTTTTGATTTTTTTTTTAACTTTTGGAGTGAAATATGGGTTTGTTTTTTTTATTTGCATATTAAAAAATTTTATATTTGGAACTTAATAATAATTGTAATTATTTTTTGTGATAATGGAATTTTTTTAATGTTACACTCAAAAAAAATTTTACACTCAAAAAAATGTTTACACTCAAAAAAAAATAGTAAAATTAACTGAAGATTTTGCTGTTACCACAGAAAAATTTTTTATTTTTTGCTGTCAAAGTAGGTTCTATTTATTATTATTTTTTACTAATACTATGTTTTTCGTACTTAAATAGCAATGAAAGGCAATTATAATTATTATTCATTTGGCACAAATATTGATTGCAAATATTGTATATTTTGCTCTGTGCTATTTCTGTTCTTTAGTAGTTTTTTGATGAACGGATCTGACGTTGCCAACAATATATTAAATAGATCTTTATTTGTGGAATTTCGTGAAATTTTTCTAGTATTTCCTGAGCCTCCTCTGATAGATCTTCAAGTGGCACCAAATGATATTTAATGATATCTTTTCCATGATAAAAGATTTTGTGAACTGTTGCAGACATATTTCTCCATGGGTAGTTGGTTGTATATATTTTTGCAGTTTCCTTAGCACAATCTCCAAATTGTTTAGAGTCAATTTCTTCATTGCACGCAAGTACTTCTAGGATTATTTTAAATCTGAAAATAAGGTTTAAATCCACTCCTGTTATTTCAGATGCTGTTTCTGGATCTGAAAAGAATCTTCGTGCGGTATTGTTATCATTTGTATTGCCTGACCCCTGTTTTGGCTGATCTATAATCAATACAATTTTGCGATATTCATCTTGAACATGTTTCTTTTTTGAACTTCTTAACTCTTTGTTGGTTTCATTGTTTCTTATGGATTCTGAAGACCCGAAATCCAAATCATAACTGATTTTTAGTATATGTTCCATAAGTCGTATTCTTGCATGTAGTGGTGATAATCCAAACTCATATGCATCGGTATTATCTAATGATTTTGTCGGTTTAATTGGGTTGATGCTGCTTGGCATATAATGCAGCTGGATGCAGCCTTCGTGTTAGTCAAAGCCTGACCTACTTTTCCATCAATCATTGTAAGGACTAATTGGTAGCTTACTTCAATTTGCTGCCCATCTAACTGTAATTGCAAAGGCTGTAGTGTTGCAATTTGGGCCTTGATATCACTAATTTCTTTGTTAATGACATGGCAGGAGTTTCTTTTTTCAATTAAAATTTGATTGGCCTGAAGTATTTCGTAGAAGATGGTGTCTCATTTTTCCAAATATCCATCGTTTGCGTTATACTAGTCGCAGGCTCTGAATCTTCCAAAATCTTTTTCAATCGCAATGGTACATATGATACCATGAACATCTCTGGGTCCGAAATATTTTCACATACAACTTGTTTGTATTGGTTTTTTCCCGAAGAACAATCACATCCCCATTAGCAAAAAAGAATTAACTTTGTGTTTCCATATTTCTTTAACGCATTTCTTGGTGTTGATTGTAGCAAGCGTTCGGCTGTGTGATCAAGTAGAGATTGTAGTTGTACCTCTGCCGAAATTGGTGTGATTGTAATAGTATCCTTTGATGGCAAACAGTCCATTTTAGCAGCAGTTATGTGATGATATGCTGCTGTAATACATTTGATAAAAATAATAATAAAAAAATAAAGGTAAGTATTTACTGAGCACTGCTGCCGCTTTAGTCCCGCATTAAAATGCAGATTTTTGAGAAATGAAAAAGGCTTATTGATTGCTAATTCAATTCTGATTTTATTTCTTAAAACTTCCAACTTATATACTAATTTATTCCTTGGTCAGCATTAATGTGGCATAACAACAAATCAATAGGGAATTTGGCGTTCCCATGGGAATTTGTAATTCTTGATAAATTCTTCTTTCACAAACCAGAACTTGATGGCACAGGAAAATAATTACCAAAAATCATATTACATCATTCCCAATGCCAACAGTCCACAACAAAAAAGTTTAATGTTCATTTATGCTGACCAAACACAAAAACAAATTTATAATTTTAACTTAATGGCCTTGACAATGAAATTCATAAAAATACTTATCGTCAACAAAAATGGAATTGAATTTCAAGTTCAATGTCTTAGCGTAAATAAAATTCTTACATTGCTACAGTGCCTTAACTTAGTATAAATGCACTACACCCTTACCCTTTTAGGTTTGGGTATTATTAAAAGTAAAACAGAATTTAGAAAAAGAAATTTTATAATTAAGACTTATGTATCTATGATTATAAGATTTTAAGCATTATAAATATATATATGTATATATATACAAATATTTTTTTTTTGTTACTTTTAAATTGTATTTAAATTGAAATTCTTATGTTCTTTACATTTCGTATCTAAAATATTTTTTTAGCAAATTCTTATGTACTAGTTTTGTTTTAGTTTTACTAATTTCTAAAAGTACATTTAGATCTTCTAGGTCTAATACTTTGTATGGGCCTTTGTATGGAGGTTCATACTTTTTTCTATTTAAGACTTTAACTAAAACTAAATCTCCTATTCTAAGATCTATTTTATTTTGCTTCTTTTCAGATTCTCTACCTCTTTTTCCTTTTACTTCGAGAATTATTTCTCTTGCTCTTTGCAATGAGTGATGAAGTCTAATCTTTAGTTCATTTAAGTAGTTGTCAATATTATAAATCTTTCTGGCATCGTCTAAAATGTCGTTTGGTAGTCTAGGAAGTCTACCAAAAATTAGTTCAAATGGTGCATAGTCTGTATCGACATTCGGTGTCGTATTGAAAGCAAAAGTATAATATGGTATCCACTCATGCCAATTATTGTCATTCACAAAATTCAGAAAATATTCATTTAAAACGCGATGATTTCGTTCTATTGTGCCCAAAGTTTCATGATGGTAGGGTGTTGAGAAATTTTGTTTTATTTTTAATAATACACAAATCTCTCTCATTAATTCATTGGTAAATTCGGTTCCTTTATCTGTTTTTAGAATGTTAAATAAACCGTATTTCAAGACTATATGTTCTATTAATGATTTTGCGACTGTTTTGGCATCTTTTGATTCAATCGGACAAGCAACAACATATTTTGTTAGTTCACACTGCATAGTAAGTATGTATCTAAATTGTCCAGATGGTCTTAATGGTCCAACTGTGTCCACAACAATAGTATCAAAACCATGTGATGGTGTATCTGTTACAGTAAAGGGTTCTTGTGTATTCTTTATTTGTTTATGCCTTTGGCATGAATCACATGTTGTTATGTATTTCTTGACCATTTTGTTCATATTTTTCCATATATATCTTTGTTTTAATTTGGAAAGTGTTTTCCTAATTCCAAAATGTCCTCCATGCGGTGAGTCATGAAATTCTTCTATCAATCTATATTGTGTTATATTGTCTTTTATTTCTCTTGGCATTCTGTATATAATTATTTCTATATCGTTTTTCTTTATATTGTTATATTTTTCTTTCAACTCTTCGGCCGTTATATATTTAAATATTTCATCATTATCATATAGTACGTACTTTTTAAATTTCAATTTCTTTAATCTCAATAAAAGTTTCTCCAAAAATGTTCCTGAAAACATAGGATTTTCGCTTTTATTGCATATTATGCGCGTTATTTTATCATTTTTCTCTTTAAATTCTTTCTTCAATTCTTGCTGCAGCTTATTATCATATATAAATTCAATCTCTTGGGTACCCTTAATATTATTTATTGACGTACATTCCCACATCTGGAGGTGATCAGTCTCCTTTTGAGATATGCAGTCTTTTATAATATTTTCTTTTTTATGAACGTTCTTTCTATCATCATATATATCTTTCTTTTCATTATTACTCTTATTTTTCATACTTCGTGTTATTGCCAAGGTTTTCTTTTCTTTTTTATCAATATAGATTGGAATCATGTCTCTTAATATTTTTGAATCTATGTTTATGCGTGATAGAGCGTCTGCATTTGTATTATTCGCTCCTTTTTTATATTTTATATCAAAGTCATAATCCGATAGTTCTAGTCTAATTCTGGTTAATTTTGAAGACGGGTTTTTATGAGCAAATAAAGCAATAAGAGGTCTATGGTCTGTGACTACGGTAAATTTTCTACCATATAGATATGGTCTAAAAAATTTTATTTCCCAATGAATACCTAATAATTCTTTTTCAATTACTGATTTATTCTTTTCATGTTTGTTTAGGGTTCTGCTTGCATAAGATATGGGTAGATCGTTACCGATTTCACCCTGTGATAGGACTGCTCCTAGCGCTACATCTGAAGCGTCTGTGGTTAGAATAAATGGTTCGTCAAAGTTCGGATATCGTAATATAGGCGGGTTTTTTAATTTGTCTCTTAGAGTCTCAAATGCTATTTGGCAATTTTCTGTCCAATTCAAAGTTACTTTCTTTCTTAATAAATTATTAAGGCAAGTTGCCGTTTTGGCGAAGTCCGGAATGAATCTTCTGTAATAATTGCAGAAGGCTATAAACCGTCTAACGTCGTCTGCGTTTTTTGGAACAGGATATTGTTCAATTATTTTGTATTTAGTCGGGTCGGTTTTTATACCATTCTTTGTAATCAAATGTCCCAAATACAAGACTTCTGGTTTCAGGAAACAACACTTAACTGGATTCAGCTTCAAATTATATTGTTTTAGTCTTTCTAAAACTCTTATGAGGTTCTCATTGTGGTGCTTCAAACTGCATCCGAAAATAATGACGTCATCAACGTATAAAAATGCTTGTGACTCTAAGCCAGATAAAGCTATTGTCAACATTCTTTGGAAACTGTTAGATGATATTTTTAAACCAAATGGTAATCTTGTATATTGAAAGTGACCGCTTGGTGTTGAAAATGCTGTTAGGGGTCGTGATTTTGTTTCGAGTTCTATTTGGTGAAACGAGCTTGTCATGTCTAATGTGGAAAAATATTTAGCTCTACCTAATTTGTCCAATACATCTTCAAGTCTGGTTAAAGGGAATTTGTCATTTACTATCTTATCATTTAAACGTCTGAAATCTACAACCAAACGACATTTTTCCGTGTCGTTTTGTCCTTTTTTTGGTACTAATAATAATGGAGAATTATATGGACTAATAGACGGTTCTACTACGTCTTTGTCCAACAGTTCTTGTACCTGTTTATTTATTTCGTCTATTTGTGTTTGTGGCAGTCTGTAATTTTTTATGTAAGTGGGTGTGTTATCATTTAATTCAATACTCTGTTTTTAAAAAAATTATTTACCGTTAATGGTTCGTCTTCAAGATGAAATACTTTGATTGATATTGTCGTAGAATATCACATATGACCTTTTTATTCTCTTCTTCAATGTTTTTGAAATCTAGTTTTTCTAGCAATTTCTGAAATCTTTGCTCTGAGTGTTTATTGTTGTTGTTCATGTTAGTTTTATAAATTGTGTAATTTTTTAGTGGTATTGTTGTGACTCCCAGCTTCTCTAGACGCACTGGTTCCTCTAATGTATTCAAAATTTTAACATAGCGTTGACCATCCTTGGGTATTATAGTGTTTGCTAAAAATATTCCCCTTACTATTTCTTTACTACATGTGACACTATCTTCTTTTATATCAATGTTTATAGGTACTATCTTCTCTGTTCTCGGGGGTATGGTTATATTATGTATTCTTTTTGTGTTAATTTCTATTGGGATTGTTATTTGCTCTCCCCTATGTAAGTATTTAAAGTCAGTGTTTCATAGTCAATCTGACAACTGTATTTACAGAAAAAATCTATTCCTAAAATTCCATCAGTAATGATTGGAAATTCTTCTTCTACTAATTGAAATCTGTGTGTTAATATTTGTTGTCCCAGTATTGTCTGTAAATCAGTAGTTCCTAATGTTTCTTTAAAGTCATTTGTAATGCCACTCAATCGGCAAATGTTGTCAGTGTTCTTGTAATAGTTGTATATTACATTTTCCTTACAGAGTGATATTTCTGAGCCTGTGTCTATTAAAAATGTTAACTGATAGTTGATGTTTTTTACTGATAGGAAAAGAAAATTTGATGTTCCAATATTTAGTGTATATACTCTTAGTTTTTCCTGTTCGGAGATTCGTAATGAGTCTCCAGGGTTTGTACGTTTCCCTGTTGTTGTATAGTACGAACATTGGAGTAGCCTCTTCCTCTTGTGTTATTATTATATCTATTTCTTCTGTTGTTGTCATAGCTATTGTAGTTATTGTTGTTGTTGTTATAGTGTCTGTTATTGTTGTAGTTTCTGTTATTATTGTTATGGTTTCTGTTGTTACTGTTAGAGTTTCTGTTATTCCTGTTATTGTTAAAGTTCCTATCTATTTGTGGATTGAGATAATTTGTATTTCTGTTATTTCTAAAACCTGAATTGTTTCTATATGCGTTATTGTAATAGTTTCGTCTGTTATTATTTATTTGTAATGTTGTAAATGTATCTGATAGTTGTAGTGATCTTTCCTGTGTACTTGCAATATCGAAAGCTTGTGCCAAGGTCTTGGGTTGTGCGGCTATTACAGCTGTTCTAATATCTTTATGTAGACCTTCTTGAAAAATTTCTAAAGCTAGTTTTTCATTCATAGTCTTAATCGTAGATCGAGCTATTTGGTTTGAACTGTCTTCTAGTTCCGAAATTAGTACCAATGTCAAGTCCGCTATCAAAGTGTTAATCCGTTCTTTGTAATTCAGTACATTTCCTTTTTGCTTTGTATTTCTTAATTCACAGTGTATGCTGCTTGCCGTTCTTGTTGATTTGAAATGCTTTGCCAAAGCTGTCTTTAGTTCCTCGAATGTTTCAGGCGTATCTTGTATAATCAAAATGTCCCTGACTTTGTCTACTAATTTTATTGCCAATACATATTTTATCAGGTTCTTCCTTCCCTGTTCATTTAGTTCAGAATGTACCATTTCTATCATTGAAAGAAAAATATCGATATGTTTAGGTTTTCCGTCGAAAACTGGTATTATTTCTGAAGCTTTTTTACTGTCAAAGTGTGACATGTTTGGACTATCATTTGTTGAAGGCATGTTGGAATGCTCTGCTAAAACTTCAACTGCGGTATTCTTTAAAATTATAAATTCTTCGATTTTCTTTTGTCTTAGTGGATTTGGTAGATAACTTGCTAATTTTCCAAATTGGCTAAGTTGTTTAATTATATTATGTTTTTCTATTATTGTCCTTTCTGTATATTTTTTACTCTTTGATTTCTTTGCATTTGATATTAATATTTCGAGTTCTCTAATGATTTGATCCATAGGATTCTTTTCAAAATGTTATATACATATATTTCCTTTTTTTTTTTGTTTTTATTTATTATATATATATACATATACAAATATTTTTTTTTTGTTTAATTGTTGTTTACAACATTGTTTGTTACTTGTTTCTTAATATAATATTTTAAAAGTTTCCAAAATCCTAACGATATAAGAATTATTAAAAGAATCATAACTACTTCTAAACTTGCTGAAAACCTATTTTCATTTACGGCGTAAGTGTTGGAATTTTGTTCTAATTTTGTATCAGCTATCCCCATTGCTCTGATATTTTCAAGTACCTCATTAATTCTATCTTCTGGGGTTATGTTGAAATGGTTGCTCATTTAAGGTTTTTCCATCATTCCTGTCGCATGGTATTTAATTCCTGTATTAATCTCCTTTTTTGGGCTCCCTTACTTATGTTGATTACTCTCTGGAGTTCTGCGCACCTTTGTTGGAATTTCTTCTTCTTGCCTCCTCTTTTTTTTTTTTGGTTGGTATTTGACTGGTTCTTGCCTAAACTTCTCTAGCTGCTTCTTGTAATTGTTTTGCCTCTCACGATATTGTTGTAGAGTTATTGGTTTTGGGCCTGCTGTTTTTGGAATTGGTTTATATTCTGGGGGCGGTTGTTGTGATTCAGTACCAACAGGTCTAGGTACGTATTCCTCCTGTTTAAGAAGCTGTTCCCACTTTTCAAAAATTATGTCGATTTCTTCCTTTGTAGTCATAAGAATTCTTTTTTTATTTTTGCCAAAAATTTAGTTTCAAAAAAATTTTAGAAGAATCAAAAAATAATCTTCAGGATCTTTTAGTTTCGTAGGATAAAAAAAAAATTTTTAGGATCTCCCAAATTTTAGTTTCGCAGGATCTCCCAAATTTTAGTTTCGCAGGATCTCCCAAATTTTAGTTTCGCAGGATCTCCCAAATTTTAGTTTCGCAGGATCTCCCAAATTTTAGTTTCGCAGGATCTCCCAAATTTTAGTTTTGCAGGATCTCCCAAATTTTAGTTTCGCAGGATCGCCATGTAATACATTTGATAAAAATAATAATAAAAAAATAAAGGTAAGTATTTACTGAGCACTGCTGCCGCTTTAGTCCCGCATTAAAATGCAGATTTTTGAGAAATGAAAAAGGCTTATTGATTGCTAATTCAATTCTGATTTTATTTCTTAAAACTTCCAACTTATATACTAATTTATTCCTTGGTCAGCATTAATGTGGCATAACAACAAATCAATAGGGAATTTGGCGTTCCCATGGGAATTTGTAATTCTTGATAAATTCTTCTTTCACAAACCAGAACTTGATGGCACAGGAAAATAATTACCAAAAATCATATTACATCATTCCCAATGGCAACAGTCCACAACAAAAAAAGTTTAATGTTTATTTATGCTGACCAAACACAAAAACAAATTTATAATTTTAACTTAATGGCCTTGACAATGAAATTCATAAAAATACTTATCGTCAACAAAAATGGAATTGAATTTCAAGTTCAATGTCTTAGCGTAAATAAAATTCTTACATTGCTACAGTGCCTTAACTTAGTATAAATGCACTACACTGGATAGATATTTGAACCCTTTTCAATCGCACGCAATCTGAGCTTAATATATTGCTGTTTTGTTAATTTTAAATCCAGAAATAAGGCTAATGCCTCCTCATTTGTGTACTGTATTGCATCGCTCGGAGTTGGTATACTTTTAGAATTCGTTTTGTTCTCACTGGACTAGCTTTAATAACTTTTTCAATGATATCCACTTTTGTTAATTGGTACTGTGATCGTAATTGATGTAGGAAAGATTCTGTTATATTTGTACAACCAATTGCATCGTTAACATCTTTAAGTTTCCGCCTCTTAGATCTATCGCTGCAGTTGTCCAAAGATTTGCGTGGTCTTCCAACCTTATCTTGCTTTGCTGTTTCTGCAGCGACAGTAAGTTGCCTTCTAACCACTTTTCACTTTTTATATAAAACTTTTGTTTACTGTAGCTAACTTCTTTGTAGCGTTTTTTTTAGTACTTTTACAAAATTAGATAATTGCTCTTGTATTTCGGTGCTACACGAATTTAAGTTTAATTTTATTTTAACGTAAGTAAGAACATCTTCCTGGTTTTTATTTCTAAAATTCTCTTCGGCCAGTTCTTTATAACCGAAGCTCTCCATATTTTTCTGAATATTTTTATTTGAGTCTGTTATGATTTATCACTTGCAAATATACGTACGTACACGTAAAGATTAACTTATTATTGAATCCGTAGTTTTATATATTTTTAGATACATGTTATTCACACATTGATCTTCAATTTCATAGCAGGTGGTACTTAAATTGAACAAAACTGCACTTGTTATCCAGACTTTAATATTAGGTAAAACTAATTAGTATCTCGTCAATATGGGGTTCTTTTTATCTTTAGTGGTTTAATGTTAATTTTTATTATAAAATTGTTTATGACTTTGGCTGACCCTAACAGTTATTTAGAAAGAGATCATATGTTTACTGTAGAACCTATTGTGATATTTTTATTACTGATTTTTTTGCTGATCAAAACAAAGCCATAAAACCCTTTCGCAGGTGTTATATTTAATTATTTTAGCTTTACGTATTTTAAAATAAAAAACATAAACCTTTAGGCAAAAAAGTGAAAATTTAATACACCATTGTATACGAGTAATTATAGGGCTGTTTAAATTATGGTAATTTGAATTTTTTTAGAGTAATTTCATTAAAATTAAAAAAGTGTTCGACCGGCGGGTCGTGCCGGGTGCAAAAGTATATATAGGGTTAAAGAAGACACCTTTGCCTTTCTTCGGGTGGTATACGTTTCTTGTTTCCTTTTGTTCCCTAGAAGTTCTATTCTACTAAATTTTAAATTTCAGAAAAATATAGTAGCTTCATAAATATTTCATAACACCTCTAATATTAAACGCTAGAGCGGACAACACTTACAACAACTAAATACTATAATCCTACCAACATTATAAAAAAGACCGCAGGCCATTATCGATGATAGCTTGCGAGTAGTAACCATTTATTTTTGACAAAAAACTGATAAAAACACCTTTTTCTGAAATAACAAAAACAGTTGAGTTTGACAGCATGCCACGCCCACAATTATCAATAGTTTAACGTAATTTTTTGGCTACCTTAATATGGATATATTAGCTCCAAAATGGCGTAAAAAATTTAAAAATCGGTGACAAAAAAAAATTCGACTTTTGGCCAATGAAAAACGATTTTCAGCCACTGTGCGTTGGAAATGTTCCCACTTTCAGGAGACCACAGTGTGAGGGCACAAAACCAGATGTGACATTGGTGTCTGAAAGATTGGCTAGGAGAGTTCTGAACTGGAAAGTTCTCGAGATATACACGGCCAATGATCACCAGTACATATCATACTCCCTCCAGACAAACACCCCTACATATCAATGAAGCACAAGTGGTGGAACTCGCAGATGGAACGTAGGCAAGTTGGACACATCTGCGCTCGTGGCAGAGGTTGACTACCAAATAGGAAGATTGGAATTAGGAGAAGATGCCGCAAATATATCTAACCAAGTCATGAACATCATTCGAATGGGCTGTGACAAAGCAATGCCAAAAACGAGGAAGCGGAACAAATATAAAACCGCTGTATATTGGTGGAGCAGCACAATAGAAGAAGAAAGGCGTAATTGTATACGACAGCGTCGAAAATACACTAGAGCAAGGCGTAGAGGCACAGCAGATGCAGAGCATGCTGAATACAAGCAAGCAAAAAAGAGGTTGGGAAGAGCTATACAGAATAGTAAAAGACAACAATTCGAGGAGCTCAGGAAAGATATTAATAGGGACCCATGGGGCATAGGATATAAATTAGTCATGAAGAAGCTTGGGTTTAAAAACCCCGCGCAGGAGATGGACAAAAGGACAATGGAGAATATAGTGACAGCGCTCTTTCCTAAGCATGGCCTAAGGAATGACATTTACAACACGGAGGGTATGGCAACACAAACCCAGTTTATTCCATTCACCGTAGATGAACTAAGGGCAGCAGCTCTAACCCTCAAGAATGGAAAGGCCCTGGACCTGATGGAATACCAGCCGAGGTGGTGAAGAAGATTGCAATTACTCGACCAAGATTGCTTTTATATATAGTATAATAGCTGCCTAAGGGAAGGCGTTTTTCCAGAGCCGTGGAAAAAACAAAAGCTGGTGCTTATAAGTAAAGGAAAAGGAGAACCACACTTGCCATCATCATACAGGCCACTCTGTGTGCTGGATTCGGCAGGAAAACTACTGGAGAAACTACTCAAGCCCCGCCTAGAAGAAGCTATTAATAGGGGAGGTGGCTTATCCAGGAGACAATATGGATTTCGACCAGGCATGTGTACAATAGATGCCGTGAAGGAGATAACAGATGTTGTCAAAATTGTCCAGCAGAGAAACCATTTCAGCAGGACCGTGGTTCTTCTCGCCACTCTCGACGTAAGGAATGCTTTCAATAGCCTAAGATGGGCAGACGTGTTGAAAGCCTTGAAGAGAAATTTAGCAGTGCCAACATATTTAATGAAGATAATTGGCAACTATTTGAAAGACAGGGTTCTCTTATACGACACCAAGGAGGGGGCGAAAAGTATGGTCGTCACCTCGGGAGCGGCACAGGGCTCTATTTTAGGACCAGAACTGTGGAACGCGAGCTATGATGAAATCCTGAGAATCGAAATGCCAGAGGACACTTTCTTAGTTGGCTAAGCAGATGACATCGCAGCTGTCATCACAGCTAGGAACACGGACGATGCCCAGAGGAGACTCAGACAAGTGATGATAAGAACCAGGGCCTGGCTAGACTCACATGGGCTGGAGCTAGCCACACACAAAACGGAGTTAGTGTTTCTCACAGGACGGCACATGCCAACCGAGATAGAAATGCGGTTCGAGTATGTTTTAATAACCACCAAAGAAAGCGTGAACTACCTAGGTATAAGGATGGATATGAGGTTGACTTACTCACAACACATTCAATATGTATCCACAAAAGCGGCAAAGATAACGGCACAGCTGAGCAGATTAATGGCGAATGTTGGAGGACCTCTATCATGCAAGAAGAAGCTACTGATGGAAGCATGCAACAGTGTCCAAGAGAAGAGCAAATGCATTACTCTCAGTGCAGAGGACAGCGGCGTTGCGCGTGGCATCAGCATACCGCACAGTATCGGCATCCGCTGTCTTTGTGATAGCAGGCATGCTTCTAATCGACCTTCATGCAGTGGAACGCAAGAGACTATTTATCACAAGACGATCTACAGCGGACACAACGCTTTTGCCAGATGCTAGGCAGGCAACTATTGGAGCGAAGATAGGAACGGTAGATGGACAGCCAAATTTATACCAGATATACGGAAATGGATGGAAAAAAACACGGAGAGGACACGGCTATTTTAGAAAATATTTGCACAGAATGGGAAAGTGCAGTACACCATTTTGTTTGTACGAAGAAAGCGATATAGTTGACGATGCGGAACACACGTTTTACTCCTGCCAACGCTGGCCCATAAGCCGACAACAAGTGGTGATGCAAATAGGCTTGATCACGACGGCAAACCTTGTTGACAAGATGACAAGTAATGCGGAAGCGTGGAATGCAGTGGCAACGTACGTCGAATGCGTGCTCTCAGCTAAGAAGAAGGATCTGGATAGAGCACACAGCAGCTTGGGATAGGCTAGAACAGCGACTAAGCTATTCAAAGGAGAAGAGAAAAAAAGCAGGTGCCTGGACGAAGGCATGCAGAAGGCGGTCTCTTGATCAAGGAGGGAGCCAGGTGGAAGTATCTCCCAAAGAGTTGAGGTGGGGTTTTAGTCGGTATGCCCATATGGGACATATGACATATCATAGTGGATGAGGATCCACTATGCAGTAATGCATTTCCCCAGCTCGCCCGCAAAAAAAAATATAATATAATATAATATAATAGAATATAATATAATATAATATAATATAATATAATATAATATAATATAATATAATATAATATAATATAATATAATATAATATAATATAATATAATATAATATAATATAATATAATATAATATAATATAATATAATATAATATAATATAATATAATATAATATAATATAATATAATATAATATAATATAATATAATATAATATAATATAATATAATATAATATAATATAATATAATATAATATAATATAATATAATATAATATAATATAATATAATATAATATAATATAATATAATATAATATAATATAATATAATATAATATAATATAATATAATATAATATAATATAATATAATACAATATAATATAATATAATATAATATAATATAATATAATATAATATAATATAATATAATATAATATAATATAATATAATATAATATAATATAATATAATATAATATAATATAATATAATATAATATAATATAATATAATATAATATAATATAATATAATATAATATAATATAATATAATATAATATAATATAATATAATATAATATAATATAATATAATATAATATAATATAATATAATATAATATAATATAATATAATATAATATAATATAATATAATATAATATAATATAATATAATATAATATAATATAATATAATATAATATAATATAATATAATATAATATAATATAATATAATATAATATAATATAATATAATATAATATAATATAATATAATATAATATAATATAATATAATATAATATAATATAATATAATATAATATAATATAATATAATATAATATAATATAATATAATATAATATAATATAATATAATATAATATAATATAATATAATATAATATAATATAATATAATATAATATAATATAATATAATATAATATAATATAATATAATATAATATAATATAATATAATATAATATAATATAATATAATATAATATAATATAATATAATATAATATAATATAATATAATATAATATAATATAATATAATATAATATAATATAATATAATATAATATAATATAATATAATATAATATAATATAATATAATATAATATAATATAATATAATATAATATAATATAATATAATATAATATAATATAATATAATATAATATAATATAATATAATATAATATAATATAATATAATATAATATAATATAATATAATATAATATAATATAATATAATATAATATAATATAATATAATATAATATAATATAATATAATATAATATAATATAATATAATATAATATAATATAATATAATATAATATAATATAATATAATATAATATAATATAATATAATATAATATAATATAATATAATATAATATAATATAATATAATATAATTGTTAGGATCTTCAACTTCATTTATTCACTAACTGAAAGCACACTTAAAAATTACAAATGGCTTCTTATACTAATACTAGTATACATTCTGTATATATAAATTCATGTACATGTATGTATGTATTTAGGAAATGTTCTGAAAAGAGTTTATGTTAGGGTCAACACCCAACACCTCCCTCTATTAAGTATTCAACTGGGACTGAAGCGGTTCACTGGACGCCGTTGTCGCTGAGATCTTCTTGGGGTTGAAGTGGCTGCTGTTTCTGTGAAGTCACATGATGTAGAAGGAAGTACTCTTGTATTTGTAACCTCGGAACGTGTAACTAGAACGTCTTCTTGCGAAACTGGATTTTCGTAAACATCTAAGGCATAAAACCAATCCCTTTCGACAATAATGTTTTCGTCTTCATTGTACCTTTTTCTTAATTGATTAACATGTGCGCGGATAAGTTTGCCATTATTCAAAAAAACGTTGTAGATAACATTACCGACTTGCTCTATGATTTTACCTGGACTCCAGCAAAAGTTGTTGTTACCCTTGTACACTCTAGCATACACATTGTCGTGCTCATTAAAAATTCTTGGCTTCGTGCCATGTCTTCTATTGAATTGTTCTGCAACTTTTTTGTTGTGGTTAGATGGTACCCTTTCACTTTTCTTAGGCGGTTTCAAAAGTTCTAAAGTGATGCGGATTTTTCTCCCAAACATAATTTCAGCTGGTGATTTCTTATCGGGTGTATTCGGGTTTGCTGTTGACCTGTATTTTTGTAAAAACGTATTGTTATATGCTGTCCCCTCTTCCTTCAGCTTTGCGAGCGTTCTTTTGAAAGTATCAACAAATCTTTCAGCTTGTCCATTCGACATTGGGTAATACGGGCTGCAACACACATGCTTAATACCATTTTGCATTAAAAATTCTTCAAAGTGTGCGCTTTTAAATTGCGTTGCATTGTCAGATACGATTATTTCTGGTAATCCGAAACGCGCGAATACTTCTTCAAGTATATGGATAGTTTGCTGTGTAGTTGTTGTTTTCGTTGCTATTATTTCAGGCCATTTAGATAGCGCGTCGACTATGACCAGGAAATACTGTCCCTCAACTGGACCAGCATAGTCTATGTGTAGGCGTTGCCAAGGTCTTGATGGATTTGGCCATGGATGAAGTAATGTTTTTGTTGGCATTTTAGCTACGGCTGCACAGCTGTGGCAATTTTGAACAAGTGTTTTTATATCGGCATCTATATTCGGCCAATATATGTAGCTTCTCGCGATCGTTTTCGACCTCTCTATTCCCGGATGTCCATGATGAATTTGTTTAAGCACCCGTTTGCGGTATACCGAGGGAATGACTATTCTGTCGCCTAACATGATGACATTATCTACAATGGAAAACTCATCTTTTCTGTTAAAATATGGTTTTAGTTCCATGTTTGGTGTACTATCTGGCCACTTATTTTCAATAAAATAATAAATTTGTTTTAAAATAGGATCTTTTTGTGTTTCATACATTACCATTTTATGTGTTATTGGTAACTTGTCTAAGTTTTCACATAAGATTTGTTTTACTTCCTTTTCAAGCGTAATTGCGGCAACAACATATTCTTCAGTGTGTGAGTGCTGTTTGTCAATAAGACGTGATAAGACATCGGCATAACCGAAACTATTTGTTGAGATAAAACTGATTTCGAAATCATATGCTAAAAGTTGTACTGCCTATCGCTGTAGTCTATTTTCTTGGTGTACTGCTATACCCGTATTCTTTCCAAAAATTGCAAGTAACGGCTTGTGATCGGTATGTAGCTTGAACTTTCGTCCGAAAATCATTTTATGAAATTTTGTTACAGCAAATACTAGAGCCAGTGCTTCTTTCTCTATTTGGTTATATGATTTTTCAGCCGGTGTTAGCGATCTTGAAGCGTAACAGATAGCTTTGACTGTTCCATCCTCATACTCATGAAGAATACATGCACCCAAACCATAACTTGAGGCATCTCCTGCTACAATAATACTCTTCGATGGATCATAATGTGTCAAAAGCAATTTTGAAGAAATGATTTCTTTTACTTTTAAAAAAATTTTGCTATGATTTTGTGTCTAATGCCACTTAGCATTCGTTTTGAGCAATTCATCTAGAGGACCCCTTAGAACCCGCATATTATTTACAAATTTGCTGTAAAAATTTAGTGCTCCGAGAAATGAACGTAGTTCTGAAACATTTGAGGGCTCTGGCATTCTTTGAATAGCTGAGATACGCTCTGGATCAGGTTGTAAACCTTGATTATTTATAACGTACCCGAGATACCTTACTTCGGTTGAAAAAAAATCACATTTTTCAAATTTTATTTTAAAACCATAGTTTTGTATTCGTCGCAAAACTTCATGTAGGTTGCTGCTGTGTTCGGCTTCATCTTTTCCTGACACGAAAATGTCGTCGATGTATGCTGCTACGTTTTCCATACCTGCTAACATTTTATCCATAATCTGCTGAAATATGGCTGGAAAAGTTTTTACGCCAAATACCATACGATTATAGCGAAATAATCCCATATGGGTGTTGTTAGAAGATGCTTAGAATCATCATCGACTTCTATCTGTAGGAATGCGTCGGACAGATCGATGTGACTAAAATATTTTGCGTTGGCTAACCTTGAAAATATGTCTTCGGGTAACGGGAGCGGATACTGGTGAGGTTCTAAGGCGTTATTTAGTCCTGTGGAAAAATCGGCACATATTCTGATGGAACCGTTTGCTTTTTTTATGACAACTATAGGTGCTGCCCATTCTGAGTAATTTACTTGTGAAATCACACCAGTGTGTTGTAACCTTTGCAACTCTTCCTCTACCAATTTCTGTACCGCATATGCTACAGGGCGCTTTGGGCGAAAAATTGGTTCTTGGTTTGGCTTAACTGTCAAATGCGCCTTCGTTTTTGTACATAACCCAAATTTCCCGTCGAATATGTCTGAAAAAGAACTTTTTAAAAACGAAATTTTATCATTAAAACCACAATGACTCTCCCGTGACTGTGCTTTCACATTATTGCATATGTTGTTAATTGGCATATCGTCCAATTTCAAAGCTTCAATCCAATCAAGCCCCAATACATTCAAATCAGCAATTGGTGTTACGAAGCAAGTGACCACAGCATGCTTATCACGAAATTTTAGATCACATACAAATTGAGATGAAAGTGGTAAATTACCCGTTGCGCTTTTAGCAGTGTTTGTTACTTCTGTGGCATTATTTACACGCAGTTTTTTAAAAGTGTTTTCTGAAATTATTGATATGTCGGAAGCGGTATCTAACTGTAGTTTGATCATCGTATTATTGACTATATTTTCTATGTGCGTCAATTTTATTAACCACAAAAATACTTTTTGTTTCAAAATTGGTACTTTTTGTTTTTTTTATGAAAGATTTTTGTCTTGAGCTATTTTGTTTGCTTTTCTTTTTGTTTTGGGAAACTTTACAGTATCCTTCTTTGTGACCAACCACTTTGCACTGTTCACATTTATGTTTCTTATACGAGCACTCATTTGCAAAATGCATTCCTCCGCAAAACCAACATGGATACTTTGGCACCGACTTTTTGTTTGTGTGAATTGTTTTTACCATCATATCGGATTTAGATTTTTCTATAAGGACTGTGTCCGTTTTGAGGTTAATTATTCGCTGACACTCTGTAGAAAGTAAATCAAGTGTTACTTTATCACCTTCATTTTCTAATTTGTTCAGCATTTTAGTACGAATATCATACTCTGTTGTTGATTTTAACCCCATGACGAAAATTAAAATTTGAACTGATCAAAAATTTTTTTTTAATTAATTAACACTATTTTTTCGACCTTTTTTGTTTTAATATATATAATTTTTGTAATCAAGCGTTAGGTCTTTTTTTTAAAAATAATAATTTTATTCAATATTTCGACGCCTCTTTGGGCGTCTTCTTCAGGAAGAAGAAGACGCCAAAGAGGCGTCGAAATATTGAATAAAATTATTATTTTAAAAAAAAAGACCTAACGCTTGATTACAAAAATTATATATATTAATTTTTTTTTAATTTAGAAGACAGCAAATTACAATCATCTGCCACTTGTAAAAGTGGCCTGCTTGTAAAAGTAACACACAACATTTACAGGGTTGTTGCATATGGTAGCTTTGTTTCTACAGAATATTTGTTTGACGCGGGTGAATCTTCTGTGAGCAAACTCTCAGTAAACCACAATTGCGAACATATGTTTGAAAAATTTGAGGATTTTGTTTTGTTTTTTGTGGGGTGGAAATTTATAAAATTACATTAAAAATGTAATTAAATAAATAATAGAAAATATATGTGCAAAAAAATTTATGTGCAAAGTGGTATAAATATGTTTCCAACTGTAGCAATAGTGTACAATGTTAATGCAATAGTTGGAAACAATAATTCAGGAATATCTGTTTGCGTAAAACAATAGGCAGTGAAAAACTGCAATAGTGAAAATGAAAATGTTTCCAACTATAGCAATAGTGTACAATGTTAATGCAATAGTTGGAAACAATAAATTCAGGAATATCTGTTTGCGTAACACAATAGGCAGTGAAAAACTGCAATAGTGAAAATGAAAATGTTTCCAACTATAGCAATAGTGTACAATGTTAATGCAATAGTTGGAAACAATAAATTCAGGAATATCTGTTTGCGTAAAACAATAGGCAGTGACAAACTGCAATCAATAATGAAAATGTACACGAAGTTAAATTAGTCTTATAAACTTAATACATATATGTATAATAAAACTTAATATTCAAACACAAACAAAGTGACTGAGGAATACTCTGCATGAGTACCTCAAAAACTAAAAATTGTGAAGTGAGTTCTAACGGCAGAAATGCCTATTTTACTGTGAGTTCTGAAGCTCTCAATGCAAACAATAAAAATAAAAAATCTGATGATAGTTTTTTTCTAACGGCAAAGCCAATTTTACGCGAGCGATCAACTTCGCTTACTCCGATGCCAAGTAGTGATTCGATAACATTACCATTGCCTAGTTCATCTTTATTTAAGTCAGTGCCATTATCCGCTCCGGACTCTTGTTCATCACTTAACCAAGTTATGACAATAGACAATAGTATTCAGAAACCTAAGGTGCCCGTCGGAATGGACAGATATATTACAGTCAGATATATTACAGTAGTAAAGCGCGGGAGAAGCCCAAATTCATCTAAAATCTCATCGGTTCCGAAGATATCCAGGGACAACGACGCCGCCTAAGCTAATCGTCAAAACCGGTTTAAAATATTGCAGGATGACAATGACACACCCGAAGCATCCTCGAAAAAAAACTCGAAACCCCCACCAATCTATCTTAGGCAAAAAAATTCTAACACACTAATCAAAAAACTAATCTCGGTCATTGGTGAAAAGGCATTTCACATTGTTCCAATAAAACGTGGTAACATTGATGAAACTAAAATTCAAATATATGAAGAAAAGGATTTCAGCAAAATGGTTAACGAATTGGAAAAAAATAAAACAAGTTTTTACACCTTCCAGCTTAAGAGCGCCAAGGGCCTACAGGTCGTATTGAAGGGCATAGATTCTTATGTTGTCCCTGCTGAAATAAAAGATGCTCTCACCCTCCAAGGATTCAAGGTAAAAAATGTATCCAACATAATAAACAGGGACAAGATACCCCAACCTTTATTTCGCGTTGAACTGGAGCCAAATGATATATTATTGAAGAAAAATGAGACCCATTTCATTTATAATTTGAAATATCTCTTATACTGTAAAATCACAGTTGAAGAACCACACAAGCGTTCAGGACCCGTACAATGCCATAATTGTCAAGAATATGGCCATACAAAAACTTATTGTAAATTACCTACTGTTTGTGTTGAATATTTTTGTGCTTAACACATTTCTGTATTATTAATTACTATCACTAAGGACGATTATGAGCTATGCTTATATAGTGTGGTGGACATCGATGGAATATAAATGCAACATCAAAACAATACAGAAAGTTCAGAGAACCTGCTGTCTTGGTATAAGTGGGGCCTTCCAGACGACATCAACAGGGGCGATGGAAACAATATTATCTATCCAGCCAATCGAAATTCGTATAAAATACGAAGCGGCTCTTGCAGCAAAACGACTAAAGGTGATGGGTGAGTGGATCGATCAGGAACACGAAGCGCATCATCAACGAATCTTTACGGCCATAGGAGAGTCCATACCGGAAAATGTCGCAAATGACCGCATACCGGAGACTAGACTAGAGGCCAACTGCGGAACATTGATCCCCGACATCCATTCCTGGTTGACCGACCCTTGGAACCAGATCCCCATGGGGCTTCATTGTTACACGGATGGATCAAGGTCGAGAGGGAAAACGGGACTTGGTGTTTATATAGTAAACACCACAGAACTATTTTTCCGCCTGCCGGACTATTGCACAGTTTTGCAGGCGGAAGTTCGGGAGATAACGGAGTGTGTCAAGGAACTCAACGTAATGGGGAGGTCAGGACTTGTAAATATATTCACAGATAGTCAGATGGCCATTGGAGCAATCTCAGAGGAACGCACTAAATCACGTACAGTTTGGGATTGCAAAAACGCTATTACTCTACACATGGTGAACTGCGTATCATATGGGTGCTAGGGCACGCGGGGATAACTGGAAATGAGAGGGCAAACTCACTTACAGTTAGGCCTATAGAGTTAGGTAATATAAGCTTAGAATGCGCGAAACCTTTCGATGCAGTTAAATCCGAGCTAAAGACTTGGGCACATAGGGCCCATTCAACTCTCTGGAATAACGGAACCATGGGAATCAATACAAAAATTCTATAGGGAGATAGACGAGAGAAGAACGAGGGAGCTGCTAAAACTTAGTAAGCTCGAACTAAGTAGAATAATGGGAGTTGTCATAGGGCACTCTCAACTACTGGCACATCTTAAACGCGTCGGGATAGCGGGAGGAGATGAATGTAGAGCATGTGGGGAGGAGGAGCGAAACATTGGAACACTATTTGTGCCAATGCCCCGCCTTCTCACAAATAAGATGCCGATATCTTGGGGGTGACATCTTACCGGACATAAACCGATTACGGGGAATATGCTGGAGGAAATTAAGGAACTTTGTGAGTGACACGCAGTTTCTCTAGACCTTTGGGTCAATGTGTTATGGTTAAACTCAAGGGAGCGAACAACAAGCCTTCACTGGCTTAGGTGTATGTCGTATGACACGGGCTGACATACCCCTCCAATCAACCTAACCTAACCTAACCATATACTATCACTGGTTGGGCCTAATTATTATATTTATACTTAAGATTTGAACACTTATTGTTAGTTCTATTTGAAGATACAATAAATAAATAGCAGTGGAAAAAAAATTTATGTTTCGTTGATTGCCATTCTATAATTACAGCAATTACGGCGGTGTTGAAAAAACGAAAATGTTTTGCATGGAAACTCGTTGCACCGGATGTGGACATTTCCAGCTATTACTCTGTGACTGGCACAAAGATGGCAAATTATTTAACTCAAGGTAAGACAAATATGAATTGATATATTGATAACTTTGTTAACCATAATTTTTCTTATCTCATCGTAGTATTGTAAGGTGTATTTTCTTGATCGTCAACAGCTAGAGCAAACTATGGCAAAGGCTGAACTGTGTGTATAATAACTCCTATTTACTCCATATCAAATAAAATTCTTAAGAGAAATTTATGTTAATGCATTTATTTAAAGTAATCAGTGTATAGTTTATAATACAAAAATATTGTTTATTTTTATTATATTTATTAATTTTGTAAATTTATATATTATCTATACATACATTAAAAAGTTAAAAAGAAAATATGAAAAATTAAAAAGACATTAATTATATTAACTTGCAATAAGCGTTTTACATTTATTGGAAAAATATAGTTATTGCTGTTATAGTTGTTGATGTTTTACATGGATATCGTGGTAGATTAGGTTTCTTAATTAATTACCTAGTTTGTGATAGTCTGTAAAGGACAAAAATAAAACCTGTAAGGAGAGAAATATATTTATATTATTATATTTACATTATTACATATTACTGAAATTTAATAAAAATGCTTATGTAAGTACTTGATTTTTTTTCGACTTTATCTGGTCTAGATCCATCATGTTTTGCTATAAACAGCATCACCTCTTGTAGGATGTGACTATTAGTCACGCATGATAGTCTTGAGTAAGGAGAAGCTATTAATGCATTTACATTTTATTTTCGCTGCACTTACTCCTGGATTATGATAGATTTTTTATCATTGCTTCAATCCTCGATGCCGTCCCAGGAAACAAAAAGCGACAAAAGTGCTATTGAAACAAAATACAATTTCAATATTAATTCAATTCAATATCAATTCAATATTATTTCT
Organism: Germaria angustata; assembly: GCA_963681545.1. Classification (NCBI taxonomy): domain Eukaryota; kingdom Metazoa; phylum Arthropoda; class Insecta; order Diptera; family Tachinidae; genus Germaria; species Germaria angustata. The sequence continues at coordinate 86,848,736 of OY812998.1, forward strand.
ACAATCTTTTTGTTTGCTGGGATAAAATAAGAAAATAATAACAATATAATCTATATATATAAAAATAAGTCCGTATATGTACGTCGCCGAACTAATCATAAACGCGTCAAGCGATTTCAACCAAACTTATACACTACGTAGGCAGTGGCCCATATATGGTTTATATGAAGTTTGGTTGAAATCCGATAACGCATGTGTGTGCGGTGCGTATGTGAAGTGAATATGTTTTTGGGAACAAAACCAACTTTATTAAAAACAAGTGTGTTTCTTTTCTTATTTTGTTTTGCCGTGCGAAGCAGGCAACGGGCCCGCTAGTAAAGTATATAAATAATGTATATAAATGAGCTTAAACAACAATGTTTATTAGTTTATGCAGTAAACTAAAATTGTCTCTCAACGAAAATTTCCTGCAGAACGAACGGGTGAATTCACCTTAAGTGTACGATGATGTGCGCAGTTTCTACAAACATTATGGATGTTCGAGAAATGATCATTAAGGGTATATAAGCTGCGCACATCAACGTCAGCAGTCAGTCTGAGTCAGTTTAAGTTAGAGTCAGTTAAAGTTTAGTTCAGTCAGCAGACAGACAGTGTTGAGTCTGTAATTAGTGAGTGAGTTGTTAGACTTTACCGTGATCGTGCAAAGCGTATTAAGTGTTTACTATTGCTTTTGAGCATAGTACAGTGTTATGAAATTCAATAAAGAAGTAGCTGTTAGTACAGAAAATTGAAATATTGTGCGTTTAATTTCATTGCAATAAAAGAACCTGTTGAACCTTCGTAGTGAACAAACAACAATACAAAAAAAAAATATTCATAATAAGTACTGATTCGTAATAAGGACGGGTTTTTGTGAAATTTGCTTTATTTGCACTAATAATATTTTTCATATAATCTGAAACAAAAAAAAAAAAAAAAAAAAAAAAAAAAAAAAACACCAACAAAGTGACTGAGGAATACTCTGCATGAGTACCTCAAAAACAAAAAATTGTGAAGTGAGTTCTAACGGCAGAAATGCCTATTTGACTGTGAGTTCTGAAGCTCTTAATGCAAACAATAACAACAAAAAATTGGAATATAGTCTTTTTCTAACGGCAAAGCCAATTTAACGCGAGCGATCAAATTCGCTTACTCCAATGCCAAGTAGTGATTCGTTAACATTACCGTTACCTAGTTCTTCTCTATTTAAGTCTGCGCCATTATCCGCTCCTGGCTCTTGTTCATCACTTAACCCAGTTATCACAATGGACGATAATATTCAAAAACCTAAAGTGCCTGTCGGAATGGACAGATATGTAACGGTGGTAAAGCGCGGGCGAAGCCCAACTTCCTCCAAAATCTCATCTGTTCCGAAAATATCCAGAGACAACGACGCCGCCTCAGCTAATCGTCAAAACCGGTTTAAAATATTGCAAGATGACAGCGACAAACCCCAAGAATCTCGAAAAAAAATTTAAAACCACCACCAATCTATCTGAGACAAAAAAACTCGAACACACTTATTAAAAAACTAATCTCGGCCATTGGTGAAAAGTCATTTCACATTATTCCAACAAAACGTGGAAACATTGATGAAACGAAAGTTCAAATATATGATGAAAAAGACTTCCGCAAAATGGTTACAGAATTTGAGAAAAATAAAACAAGTTTCTACACTTTCCAGCTTAAGAGTGCTAAAGGCCTACAGATCGTATTGAAGGGCATAGATTCTTATGTTGTTCCTGAGGAAATAAAAGATGCTCTCACCCTCCAAGGCTTTAAGGTAAAAAATGTCTCTAACATTATAAACAGGGAGAAGATCCCCCAACCTTTATTTCGTGTTGAACTGGCGCCAAATGATATAAAATTGAAGAAAAATGAGACCCATCCAATTTATAATTTAAAATATCTGTTATACCGGAAAATCACAGTTGAAGAACCTCACAAGCGTTCAGGACCCGTACA